>CAXKVY010001532.1:0-282670 GCA_964058915.1 Tetropium fuscum
ATAGGTATTCTATAGGTATAGTTCTATAGGTAGTTCTATAGGTTTATCTATAGGTATTAGGTAGGAAAATATTTAACATTTTCAAGGTCACGCGTTCTCCTGACGGTTCAGAATTTCAATGAAAAATCCATGTATACAAAAAATATCATATCATTGCGGAAGGATAATTTTCGCTAAATTCGCCAACGATTGAATGCAGTTTCCAATAAAATACAAACAATATCGGTAATTGGATTCATTGTTATTGTTTTTTGTTTATCTATAGGTATTCTAGTTCTTAAGTTTTTTGTTTTTATTCAATTTTTCAATTGTCACTTTCAGACTTTCACTTTGTCAGCACACTAACACAAAACACGGTTAACAAACAATTATTTAATTATTATACTATGCTAAAGCTAAATACTATTATTACTAATTGTCAACAGTCATTGAATATTCAATAAACACGTGCCACACAATATATAAATGCCGAATCTCGAGACCACCTGCCACAATATGTAAACACAAACAGCGCAAAGTGCGAGAACAAGTGCAATGACTGCGAGTGAAGAGAACAGACTAAATCCGATCGATATCTTCATCGAAGCCGGACAGTAGAGACAAGCATGGGCCGTGACGTCACCGTTACCATGGCAACGCACTATATAGGTGCAGACTTGAACGCAAGGAGTCTTAAAGTGTTCACCTCAGCCGGCCGAGATCTACAAGATTCACAAGGAAACGAACGCGCCTTAGCGATACAGTCGCGTGTGATTGTGACATATTACGTTTGTAATAGCAATAGAATTATCGAAATAGGCAATATATTTTACAACGAATGATTAAATAAATCGGCTAGGTGCACAAGGAAAGATTTATTTCGATCATTGGCTGAATTTTTGGTGAAGAGGCACTTCACCTACTTCACCTGAATAGCCGCCACTGCCACCATCGCAATTGAACGGTCTGCAAATTAGTGTGCAAATTTGTGTACACTCTATAGAAATGGTGGGCAGAACTCATTAGTAACCGGATCTACCGCTAGGTGCGCCGCTATAGCAAATGCAACGTGGTGAGTTTTTGTGAGTTTTAGGCGGTTTAAACGTGAAATTTCATTGGTCAGAGGCAAAGACGCGGGATATCCGTGTTATTGGCGCATGCGCTGTTTCATGCATGTTTTGGCGCGACAGTGGCGTTTCATTGTGTCTTATGCACCGTTGATTCGCGATATAAATTAATTATAATATTGTGTTATACGCGAGTGTTCAGTATTTTTATGCGATGGAAGCGACGAATGCGAGTAGTAGTGGTTCTAAATCTAATAATTCCAATCGTAAGCGACCGAATTTGACAGGAGGAGAACTAAAAATGAGCAAAAATGTATACGAAGGAATATTGGAACGGTATTCTGGAATCACTAAAATTGAGGCAGTTGATATATGCGCTTCGTTGACAAAAGTCTGTGTGAATAGTGTGTTTCGTGCAATTACAGATGAGGAACCCTTTGCAAAAAAAATGATACGCCTATGGAATTTTGTTCCCTTCGGCCCTCATCTCCCTGAGCCGTCCATATGCTAGTGACGAATCTCTTCACACTATTTCGGCATCAGATAGTTACACTAACATTGGTATTTTTCACTGTCACTTATTAGTAGCACTCTTCACAAAAGCCCACATCAGAAATTCATGTCACTATTCACTATCTGAAAATAAGTCCCTTTCACTACTGTCCTCATTTACATTTATTATGACTGGTTTAACGGGAGTATCCGGAGTATCTATCATAAGATCGAGATCCCACATTCTTGATTCCACCTTCTTCACATGGTCTATACATTTTATCCAGTTGACCGCATTTACTTCTTTGATTGCACCATGGAGAAGTATCAACATGGAGAAGTAGCAACTTTCCCTTTTATTTGCGCCCAAATAAGCTCAATTGGGTTCACTTCGCAGTGTTATGGAGGCAATCGAATTACCTCCATTCCTCTTGCTTTGGCCATTTTATCCACTACATACTTCTTGAAAGCTGGAAAATGTTGCCTTGCCAGTGTCAACAATTCAGCTTTAAGTAGTGAATCATCATAGTGTTCAATGTTTCTTCCTTCCAGCCAGTCTTTAATTGTGAGCAGCTGTTCGGTTCTACGAGAATGATAAGATTATTGTTTTTTATTTTATTTCCTATATTAGGATAATTGCGCGCACCACTGAGCCCCGCATTCCATTACTTTGCATATCAAACGAAAGCTCTATAACTATTTTATTGTTGCTTCTTGCTAATTAAATCGATTTTAATTAGCAACACATATTACCATAAGCAGTTTTTGTTGGTAATTTATTTTTTATTTTACTATATAGTTTTATTATAGCTCTCATTTGCATAATCATTGGTTTCAGGAGCTGGGCTATCACAGGGTGATAAACAGCTAATATTAGACATGCACAATACTATGCGGCAGTCGATTGCTCTAGGTCAAGTAGGAGGCCAGCCACCAGCGACCAACATGATGGAAATGGTGAGTGATGAGCAATATTGGCATTCCGTATAATGATGAACCTGTTACTTCAATAAATACGATTTTTTCCTTTTTCAAATCGGAGTGCTAGGAATTTTTGTAGTATAAAATATCTTAGTTTACTTCCCCTACCAATATTGTAGCTTTGTTATATTATAATACAGGGTATTTCAAACTCGATGGTCTATTAGACGTATCCGGAGAACGAAACATTTTTATCTGAAACTCTGGTAACATTAATATGGTGTCATAGTTCTACATTTATAAGTATATAAATGTAGAACACAAATATAAGTATTTTCAACTTCCTTTCGCTTGCGGTGTATCGGGAAGTTAATCAAAGTCCTTTATTTTAAATGAAACACCCTATATATTATAACATTTTTGGAATCTACATTAAAATATGAATACATTTCATTAATACTCCAGTCAATAGAGAATATTATCTGGACAAAATAGGAGGATTTAGTTTTATAAGCTTACCTTATGATTTTTGAGTCGCTGATTCTGAATTTTTCACTTCCCATCAAAATTTCTTATCGGAAATACCGCAGTTTTTGAAAAAATAGCGCCCAAAATGAGTATTTTACAACAATTCTCTGAACCTCCATCGATTTTCAAGAAAATTTGGATTTAAGCTCATGTTACCCTTATAGCTTTAAAAGTGACATATTCCCGAATTGTGCTTTTTGCTTTTAAGGGGTGAAAACTGCTCCTTCGTTAAAAAATAGAAAAAATACAAAAAAGAAATATACGTATTCTAATCCTGCCAAGCTTTTGGATTACGTGAGTAATACTAAAATAAAGTAATTTGTATAGGGATATGACATATTAACAATAATGTTTTTTTTCTCAAAAACGACCAACTGTGTCACAGTATTAAATAGAGAGCAATCTATTTATTTCTGTCAACAATTTTTTTGAGGAACCCGTACGAGAGACAATATTCAAAAAAATCAAGTATGCAGTGTATGACATATTTTGTTCATAATAGAGGTATTTCCGGTGAGATTTTTTTGTGGAAAGTAAAAAATTCAGAAACACCGACCCAGAAAACATAACGTTAGCCTATAAAACTAAATCCTCCTATTTTTTCCAGGTAAGCCATTGTTTTAGTCTCTATTGACTGGAATATAAGTATAATATCTTATATGTGGATTTTGATGTGCTGTCGATTTCGTTAATAAAGTAGGTATCGGGTGGGTTTTACGGCAATTTTTACGGAAAGTTGTCAATAGTAACCTATTTGTTAATAATATACATCTCGTATGGGTTCCATGACACGGTGATGTTCCGGGAAACGAGGAGGCTGCTCGGTTAGCCAAATTGGGCACTTTCCCTTCGTAGGGATCTCCAGAAGTACAGCGGTTCTCTCAATGAAGACCTTAGCCCAACAAATATTTTAGCATTGCTGAAAGAAAAAGAAGAAGAAAGATAAGAAGAGTAAGAAATAAACAAGTAAAAACAGAAACAATGAGAAAATTAAAATAAATAGTGACTATGATTTTGTAAAATAGATGATCATGAGAGATACTAAATATGTACTCTAAAAAATGTTACAACTAAATAGAAAAGGTTTAAGCTCGGGTTTAAGTTACGAAGTGAGATCGAGGATAATCGAATAATCGAGGAAGAGGATTAATGTGATCAGGATTAATCCTCAGGCAAAGAAGAGATCACCCAATATCTTAAATATGTGTGGTGATGTGTTAAGAAAATTTGAATACGCTAACAATTCAACTTTATTGGATCTAGTCAGCTATACCTATGCTGTAATTATTTGAGATCGTTCGATATTGACTCATCTGTTGGGAGACACAAAAATATAATCATTGTCGATCCTAAGACTTCTTATATTTAAGTTAATGTTCCAAATATGTTCCAAACATAAAACTAAAGTTATAATAAAGGCCTTTATATAAATATGTAAAATTGTTTATTTTTTTAAATAATTGTTCAAGTAATACAACAATAAAGCCGCAGTTCCAAAAATTAAATTCCGCGCAGTTCTGCAGACGGAAACAAATTATTTAACGTAAAAAATAGGACGGAATTGATATCTCAAAGGGAAAATGACGAAACAACGACATGAGAGTAATAAAGTGAACAGGGAAAGTGGATTCGGGGTAATGCGGAGAGTAGTAAAAAAAAGATTGAGCGATCTCGTCTCGATTGAGTTATTTCTTTTACTGTATCATAAGGCAACGCAGGAAAGAAATAAAAACATTTTGATATTTTAGGGGTTATAAAATTCTTTGGGTTTTAGGATTTCGTGGTCTACTTTAAGTAAAAAGTTTCAGTCGGTCGATATATCTATATAATTCCCGCCACGATTCTATCGAATAATTATGGGCACGTTATTTGCTGTGTAATTTACAATAATCAGTCACAGTCATATTTTGTATTTATCTATTGTACGTGGGTAGTGGTAGGCCCAGAGACCGCGTGTCTAAGGCGCAGTCACCGCGTGTAGCAATCTCCAAAATCACATCGTCAAATTCGCCTTCTAAAAATGTCGATTGTAAATTGCGAAGTAAAACCAACCGCCGATGGAATGAAATATATAGATATATAACAGTTTTGTAGTAATGTTTACTATTCCCACAGCTGTTCATTTACATAAACTTTCGATCTCATTGGTCAATTTTCTCGGGCGGAGTCTATTGATAGCGAGGACATTGATATTCATTATATTTCTCATTTGGTGAATGTTTATTTAATAGTAGCGCTATATACATATATATATATATATATATATATATATATATATATATATATATATATATATATATATATATATATATATATATATATATATATATATATATATATATATATATATATATATATATATATATATATATATATATATATATATATATATATATATATATATATATATATATATATATATATATATATATAATTTATTTATATATATATATATAATTTATTTATATATACATATAAATATATATATATATATATATATATATATATATATATATATATATATATATATATATATATATAATCTTGGGTTTGTAGCATTTCATTACATAGAGAAATAAGCAAATAGACGAATAATAAAAAATATACACTTACCAGTGCTATATCTGGACATACACACGGAAACGAACCACTTAGAAGTTGTACAAGTTCTTTCACCTTTATTGAGGATCTTCAGAGCAGTGTACGATCTGTTTCATTGATCATTTATACGTGAATTTAAAATATTAATACTCCAACACTTGCAGTGACGTTTTATGACATCAGTTTTTGACGGATTTCTTCAATAGTTTATTTCTATTTATTTCTTCAATAGTTTCGTCAATTTGTAACCCATTTTAATTACTGAAAAACTAAATTAGGTATAGCTAAAAGATCAAGTTATAAGGTAATATAATCATATTTCAATTTTGTATAACATTATAACACTTAAATCTATCAGTAGGTTCCGCAGATGTAGGTATTCTATAACATAAAACCGTTTTATCGGAACTCGGAACGTTATTCTCTGCAAATCTTTAAATTCGACTAGCGTGCCATGTCTACCATGTCATCATAAAACAAGCTAGAACGCAGTTAGTGCATTTATTTGACATTTGCAGAATGGTTTTAAATCACGAAGACAAAGTGCTCATAAAGGCGGTAGTTGATGATGGATATACTCCTAAAATTTTAAGATTTTCAAACAAGGATTTTTAAAAAATTAACCATTAACTAAATAAAAATTAAATTATGTTTATTTTGCCTATTGCGGTTAAATACAGTTGTTAATTACAATTAAATACGGTTTATTTAATAATTAATATTGATTCAAAAGTAGCGAATCTAGCGAAGTTTTATTTCTTCGGTATATTCGCTACTGAAGAAACGGTTTTTTCTGACAGCGAAGCTATGATAAAACGGTTTTATGTTATGGAGTATATCTATGGAACCGCACGGTCGATTTTAGTGTTTGAGGTCTTAAAATATTCACAAATGTCTATTTTATTATACTTTTTCACTATTTTATTTATTTTATCAACAAGAAAATTTCCAGCGAATCACATAAAAACACTAAGTTTATAAAAAATTAAATATGATTATATTGCCTTATAAATTGATCTTTTGATTATAATTTAGATTTTCAATAATTAAAATCGGTTAAAAATTAAAGGAAATATTAAAGAAATAAAAATTTCCATTTTTTTTACAGCGAAGCTATAAAAGGTTTTATGTTATCTATTCCATTTTATTATATTTATGTTATCTAGTCTATTTTATTATACTTTTTCATTGTTTTATCAACAAAAAAATTTTTGTTGATTATTTTTTATTAATAATTCAGTTTTTAAACAATTAAAATCGGTTAAAAATTAACAAATCTATTGAAGAAATAAAAAAACCCGTTTTTTTTACCACTCGGTATATATGTATCTCCCTCTAGTGGCCATTTGCTACTACCTATCAACAGGTAGCATCCTGCCAAGCAAGAACCTAAAGCGGCCCTAGTGGGCAAAACTACAACTGAGGAATTGGCAGAAAACAACTACTTAGAGGGCAGTTACCCGTGTAGAGGTCTACACATAGGGCAGAGACGCGAATAGAGGTGCCTACCCTCTAGAGTATTTATGTGTATCTCGCTACTATTATACCGCTTAGCCTGCTTGAGGCTGGTTTGGTTACTTTTGTCATTTGTCTTTGAAAAAACGGAACATATACTATATTCTCTAGCTGCATCAAGAAGATATTTTATAATGTTTGATTGTTTCTATCATAACGTTTAATTTTGCAGAAGTGGGATGAAGAATTGGCCAAACGAGCGCAAAACTGGGCTTTGTCGTGCCTATCGGAGACGCATGACGGACAAAGACATGTCTGTAAGTAGCTCTAACTGCATTTATTTATGTGTAATTAAATATTTCTATTTCGCTACGAATAGTTAAAAAAATCATGGAAACCGGTAACGGGGGTGTTCCGGATTTTTGATGGTAACCATACATTGCTACTGTCATTTAAAATCCATAAAATCTTGTAGAATCTATTAAAACAACTACTTCTCCTAGATATATCCTAGAAAATATTGAATCGCATATACCATAGAATTCTAAAGCATTTAAAGAGGTAGTGATACAGAAATTGCTTGCTTAGTCAAAACTAAGATCATTCTTTGGATCTTATGTATTAATTGTTATTTCGAAAATTCGAAAAAAAATCCAATTTTCACCCTGGAATATATTTATTAGCTTTTAAGTTCTTTGCTATTCATATTTGTTTTGTGAAAAGAAATCTTGTGTTTGTAGCAATTCATTACATAGAGAAATAAGAAAATAGTTGAATAATAAGGAAAACGAACCACTTAGAAGTTGTACAAGTTCTTTCACCTTCATCGAGGATCTTCAGAGTGATGTGGGATTTGTTAAAAGATTAAATTAATTTAAAATTTATGAAAAAAAGCCACAGAAAAAAACCAATGCAACTAGCTATCAATATCAACATAAACACTCAACGCTAACAGTTAACTAACAAGCATCCATTGACATTACTTTTGCTTGCCATGATACATGTCACAAATCCTATCTATATAATATTATTTTTATTTCCAGCGAGGTTTCCCGTTGGGCAAAATATTGCGACAACATGGACAACAAGGAAGCCGTCTAGTGACAGCGACTCAATGCCAGACTTCGAGGATTCGATGAGAAAATGGTTCAATGAATTCAAACTGTTCAGCTTCGGCGGAGTGGGAGGGGGGCGAACGGGGCATTACACACAGGTAAAATCGGCAAAATTAAATAAATAGAAATAGATGTTATGTTACCACAGTAAACCTTCACTAGGTGTAGGAATATATTCACCCGTATTTACTTATTATTGTTTCAGATGATTTGGGCCGAAACTAGCCTCGTTGGTTGTGGTTATTCCTTCTATTATGATCCATCCAAGGGGTTTACAAAAAATTACGTCTGTAATTATGGACCGGGGTATGTTTAAGGGGATATGCAAAGGTCACCCTTTCATAACTTAAATGCTTCTATTTTAAATACATATTTCTAATTTTCCAACATTCACATTGATTGATTGATGGAATACTTTGGTTAGCAATATTGAGGCCAAGAATGTGTGCACCCACTCATAACTATTTTTTATTTTCTTATTGGATAATTTTCCACCTTAAATATGGATAATAATAATAAATAAACCTGGTCGTTAAATCAGTCAGAGATCGGTGTTTAATTACAAATTTGATATTTATTGGAATTAATTAGACGCGTGACCTTGAAAATTGTGAAAATCTTGAAGCTTACGCGTTACGCTAAAATATAAGTTTTTAAAGCCTTTGCCATCCATTTAATTCCTTAATTTAGAACAATTTTACGAATACTCGATTGACCATATTAGTTAGGTTATGATCTCAAATTGGCGCGGGTCCCTAGTTTAAAAATTAATGTATTGATGTCTTATGGGGACTCAAGTTCAGGGCGTTGTTAGAAAGTCTCTTAGTGAAAAAAGTTGAAGAAATACATTGTTTGATATTTTATTTGACTGAGAGAGTGTTAAAATATTGAATAAATATTATCAAAATAAAAATATTGCCAATTTTAGAAGGCGGTGTTTGTATGAAAAACGTATGTTGTTGCTTGATCCAATGGTTCAGAGAGGAAGGGGTTTGACATATGGTCATTCACAGTATATGTGTAGGTACTGTAAGGTTTTGGGTAAACTTATTTAATAAGAGTTTCTTACATAATAAAATATAATTTCGTTGTGTTAATTTAAAACTGGCAATATTTATGGCAACATCGCTGAATTTATATTATATTTGTGTCCTAGGTAACTTCCATCTCATTTTATTTTGATTTACCTATTTCACGTTTTGCAGTTTCCATCACAGACTTATCTGTTTTTTTCTGATTGCAAATAATTGATTTTGAGTGTTGGTTAGAAAATGGGTGAAAATGGAGTACCTACCTAATCAAACTCGGAATAAATAAGTGATTTTTTTCCTAGAAGCCAGAATACCTATGTAGTCTAAGTTAACTTAAAATCTTTTCAATTTAATGACTAATTAAATTTATTTAAAGTACATTATTCAGTATCAGCATCTTGATCTTGATCAGCATCAGATGTATCTTGTTCTTGATTGCCCCGACCTGAACGAGTATTCAGTATTCATATGTAAGGAATAAGTGCAATAAACTATTCGATCGAAAGGTGATGCACAATACCACTGTTTTTCCAAGGCTGTTCCATTAGTATCAGCATGTTTGCTGTGCGGTATCTGTTTAGTTAGTTAATGAAAAACCTTAAATAACAAAAATGTCCATATAAATAATCCTGTATCTAGGTAGGTACTTACCGGATTATTATTTATATGGAGAAATCCACATTTGAGCCCATTTTTTCCAATACTCTTTCATAAAAGTGTACATAGTAGGTAGATTATTACATCATTAATGTAAAAAATCGATAAACATTGACCAAAATAGTAATAAACAAATAAGCAACCCACCAACATCATAACATAACTCTTAACCTTAATTTTACAGCTGTCTTGGTGCTCTTGCGTAAGAAATGTTAAAACTAATACGCGACGTACGTCCATGGAAAACAGACAATTTAACTTAAAAGCATTTATTTAATTCACTCATAGGTCTAAAAAAATAATTTGGACTTGAATTGTAGAGAAATATGTTTAAAGTTTGAGGTATAATAGGTTTAAATACTAAGAAATGCCCAAAACCCCAGAAATTCCCATCTGAAAATCACACTTTTGTATCTCCCATAAGAAATACATGGCAGTCAAATTTGCTGAAGTGTGTTTAGGAACCCATTTCAAATTTCGCGCCCGGATTTTGATAATCTAACTAATATAGTCAATATTGCTGCTTGAGTGTGTTATACTTACCAAATTTGTAATAAGTGGGTATTAGTGGAGGCATTGAAGCGTTTTGGGTCCGTTTTTTTTTACTGTGCACCGAATTGCATGAAATTTTGGAATTAGGCTCATCTTACCCTGAACTTCAAAAGTGAAAATGTCCCGAACTGAGCCGGCACCCTGGGGAGGGTTGCCACCCCTTCTTGGTGGTGTACATTTTTTTTTCAAAAAAACCTCAGATATTGATAGAAGGCCTCATTTTAAGCAAAAAATGTTCTATAAAGTTTTTCAAAAAACTCAATACTTTTCAAGTTATTGGAAATTGATTATTCGAAATTTTTTCACGTTTTTCATTGGTTTTTTGCAAATATCTCCAAAAATATGCATTTTAACAAAAATTTTATGATAAACAAAATTGTTGTAGATTAAATGAACAAATTGGTTTTTTATAAACTGTGCTAAGTGCAAAATTAAGCGAGATACTGAAGGTCAGCCTTTTTTTATTTTGCCTGAAATTTTATCGATGTGTTCAATGCCATCTAGCGGCGAGCAGATATATTTTATGCATTCTATTGAAATAGGATTTTGTAGTGCTCGAAATAAGCTTTAAAATGAGCACTGTTAAAAGTCTTTTGCACCTAAAATGAGTGAGCTGTAATGAAAGAAAGGGGAATATCTAATGATTTTTTTTAAAAATCGATGGGTTTCATAAGTGCCATTTCCACCAAAATTAAAATTAATCGTATTCCGTCTAGAATTAACTTTAGTATAAAGAGTTTGATGAATTCTAGCAGTTTGACTGCTTTAAAATACGTATTTTTCAAAAAAATGACGATTTTAGAAAAAAAGAACTTTTCGAATTTTTAAAGAAATCACCTTTTTTTCATAATATCTCAAAAATGATGAAAGATACGTGAAAAAGTGTGGTGATAAAAAATGTGGGTCTTTTTCTGACAAAAAATTTGGGTTTTTTTTTATTTCTGCCACACAAAAATTGACGGAGATATGATTGTTTAAAGAGCGCGCGGTAGCGCAATCACAGCCCCTCTCAAGCCCTTTGACCCTTCACCGTTTCAAAATAAAAGGTTTTTCACTATACATTGTAATGAAAAAAGTTGTAGCTCTTTAAATTACCTTTAATATGCTTTTTTAGAAGTTGTGATAGGATCAAAATTGAAGGAGTTATGGTCCAAAAACTAATCGTATTTTTTTCTACCTATTAAACTGAAAATTTCGGAGTGTGAATTTTTGGAGCAAAGTGAAAGTACACAGTAATAGAGACCCAAAACTGCTGTCTTATGTATATATATATACATATTATGGCACATATTGGTACAGTTTCAGACCACTTGTAAGTTTATGTTTTATTCAATAAATGGTGATTTTTTACTCTATAATTAAATTTTTTTTAAATGTGTAATTCAATGTTTTAATTTAGGGTCGTTTTAAGGGTTGAAAAGATTGACAATATGAATAGAATATATATAGAATAGTCATTTTCGAGAACGTGGAATAACATTTAATTCCTTTTTATTTCATCAAAAGTAATTTTTTTAAACAATTTTTTATCAAGGGGTTGATTTGAAGGGTCGAAAGGGGGTTGACAATTCGATAATTAAAATAGAGAACATAAAATATCATTTACTCTATACTTAATCTTTTTATGTCATACCAAATTAATTTTTTGTGATTTTTTCAATTTAGGGGTTGTTCGCAAGGGTAGTAAGGTTTTCAAGGGGTTGGAAATGATTTTAATATGAAGTGATTGTGTTAGAAAATACTTTACCATTTCACCCCTTAATATTAGATGCGTTTTCTAGCGATAAAATGGCTCAATGTGAATTTTTCCATTAAGGGGTTGTTTTTACCCCTTAAAAATCATAGGCGCAGTTCGGGTCATTTTCACTTTTGAAGTTAAGGGTAAGATGAGCTTAATTCCAAAATTTCATGCAAATCGGTGCACAGTAAAAAAATTCGGAGGTAAGACCCTATTTTACGCTTCAATGCCTCCACTATATCTGAAAGCGTCGTTTGTTGAAATTAAAGATCACTTGGGTTTGTAAACATTAATGTGGCCAAAACCCAACGATTATAGACAGGGAAGGATAGTTCAGAGACGCTGTTTTATCTGCTGTGGGCGTGGTTAAGCGTAGCCGGTTGAAGACGTAGTTATCTGACCAGAATTTAAATCTTTATATGGATATGGAGAAGGTGCCAGGGGGTTTAATATTTATAGTTTTTACGAATAATTTTACAAGCAAACTTGGTTTTGGGAACTGTGTATCGAGTGTGTAGGAATATTATACTTTATTATTAAAAATTGTTGCAGTCCATATAAAATAAATGTCTATATACAAAATTCCCGCGTTTGAGGTTACTCGGAAAAAAATCTTTTCACTTAGATATAATGGGTGTTTTCAATAATTTGTGTTTTTAATAAGTAAAAGAAGATAAATTTTATCGTTATATAATTTGCCACTATGTGAGTAATATGTTTGAAATAAAATAATTTTGTTTTTATATCGGTTTTAATATGATATATGTTATAATTTTTGAAAAATTTCTATTTCTTTTATCTTGTCGCTCCTGTCTTGCTAACCCGACACCCATATTTGGTGCCTTTCCTGGCAAATGTTATGTCGGAACTGCAGTTTTCTTTAAAATTTTCTTTAAAGGCAATCCTGCAAATTATATTCATGTTACTGACTTTCAAAATCATTTTTAGTAAAATGATCTGAACAAATGGCCCCTGTAGTTGGATTAAATTTGTCCTCACGTTTACAACATATATCCATTGCCCCAGAATAGTTTTTGAAACAAAGTCTTTTCCTTTCGGAAATGAATGGTAGACAGTATCTTCATTAGTGACTAGTGACTTTTGTCACCACTCTTCTATTATTACAGCCACATACTGAACACATTCTTCCAGGCATGTTGTATGTATAGCTACAGCCCCTAGAAATATTAAAGAATAGTAATATTTATATCCGTAATTATTTACGAGAAAACTTACAATCACTTGCATTGTATCTATTCTGAACTCCTTACGAAATATCAATAGAAGTTGTCTATAGTCCAATAAAAAAAGTACATCCACACAGTACAGTCACACAGAAATCACAAAATTAACATGCACAACACACAAAATCACAACGATTAATTAAAATCCAGGAAACATTTATATGCACAGTTTGACAGCTAATGAACGGTTTTTGGTCAGTTGGTGACACACACACACACGCCTCTATTCGTTTACAAGGCTAACACAGGGTCTTATGGGAGTAAAGTAAACTATCCTTTTCTTTACGTTCTTGGCCAAAACCTGTATTGTTTGGGTCAACGTTTTGTACGCAGCTGCATCAGGCTGTATATTGCGCTCATCCGCATTCTATCTGTGGTTTAAACTAATTCAATTTGTGATCAATTCATAATCTGGGGTAGAGAATCTGACAAGCGTCTAGCGACAGAAATTCCACTTAACCGCTGGGGCTTGCGCATGCGCGCTACGGTCGACTGGCGTCTTAGAAGTGGGAAGTGGTGTTAGATTGAGATTGAAATCATATTGGAATTAATGAATACTGACGTGCAACGTACGTACGTACTGAGCCAGTTTAACATCAAAGTAATCCGGGTTGTTTCATAGTAACATAACGTCACGTAAAATTTGTGTTAGTGTGAACACTAACCACAGAAGAACTCTGATCCACAGAAGAACTCTGAAGTAATAATAACATACACCTTTATTTAGATATAGTTTCGGTAATTTTTAAAACCTTACTAATTTGCAGTGAAGAATGTGAAGAGGTATCCAGTATCCCTTTATAAAGGAGGTTGCTCAATTTTACACGGATGCCGACATACAGAATGTTTGCATTAACAACTAAGTGAGGTTATGCTACTACAAACAACAGAGTATAGAAGAATACTAACTTCTTATAATTTCAAAATTTTAACTTTTTCAAAAATATAATTAGGGGACTAATTAGCATTATTTGAATCCGGTACAAAAAATGCGTATCGACTGTAGCGCGCATGCGCAAGTCCGGCAAGCAGCGGTTAAGTGGAATTTCTGTCGCTATAGACGCTTGTGAGAATCTGCAGATAACTTTACCAAAACTCAAAATAAATAAAATGAGGAACTATGTTGTTTTAGTGGAAATGTAGTGGGACAGTCGCCATATTCAAGAGGGCACCCAAAATGCACCGAAAGTGGATTGAGGGATTCCAGGAAATATTTTGGTCTCTGTGGTGAGTATTTATTACATTTTACAAATTGAGAATTTTACTTATAAAATATTAATTGTAGGCAAATCAATTACGTGCTATAATTTTTATTTTTTATGTAAAAATAACACCCAGGCAGCATGGTGTCGTCGTTATGACGTATTTATTTCGTCAGTTTTTAGGACATAAATGCGTTAAAAGAACTACAAAAGAGACGTCAAAATGACGAAAAAAAGTCACAGCCAAATGACGTTTATTTGACGTTTAAATGACGTTATTAACTGACGTTTATTTGTTTTAACACGAAATATTATTGTTTTCGTGTTTTTTGTAGTTTTTACTGTTTTCCCTGCATATATTTTTGAAATGACGTCAAATAAACGTCAGTTAATAACGTCGTTTAAACGTCAAATAAACGTCTCCAACAACCATTTTCATTTTATCGAGAACGCATAGCATTCTATTGGTTAATTTTAGTCACGTGCCCCAGCGATGCGTTGTCAAATGGATATTTATAGCACATAAGACAAATAGCAAATTATGTGTCTTATAGTTAAGAAATATGTAAAAAAGTAGTATTTACCATATTTTCATAAATTTCGAAAATAATGCTACATCTGACAGCGCTGGCTGAGATAGAGGCTTTATTTTATGTTTTATTGTTTGCGTCTTTGTCTGGCTTATGCTAATTTGTATGTTTTTTTCAAGTAATTTCCTACTGTCCAAAAAAATGCGGAAATCGAAACAATCCCTTGTTCCGATATAAAATGATTGCTGATATAAATTACAATCAAAAATTACAAAAAGATTTTGTAATTATAACCGTTGAAGTGCCCCTTTATGTTTTAAATTTCGAAATGTCTCGATCTTAACGTGACATTAATTGTTGTAGACAAATAAGCATAAGCAAAGGGAGGCAAAATGTTCGTCGAAAATATGACGTCAGGTTGACGTCAAATTCATGACGTCTTAAGAATTAGTAACATTAGATTAAAAAGGTACGTCTGAATGACGAGAAAAAAGTGACGTTTTAAAGACGACATAGAAATGACGTCATATATTCGGCTTTATATTGGTCACTGCAATAACGTACAATCGCCGTCACTTACCGAGATTTATTCATATGATACGCAGTAACAGCACCCGAACCATATGAGGAGGGGAACAGATAAGCGTGATGTAAGTGATAATCCCGTTATTGATCGATGGTTGATGCAAGGACTCCTTTGACCACTTGATTTGAAAAATATTTCCGCCCATAAGCCTGTCATTATGACCGTAAATAAATCTCGGTGGGTGACGGCGACAGTTCCTACCTACATCTACATAATAGTAATATAATCGGTATTAATCTGGGCTGATACCTATATTTTCAAATTTCCATAATGTTTGCACAGGCAATTAATTCATATTTTATTTTATTTGTTTCAGATAAGCCGAGTTTTGTCTACAGCATATCGAACTACATTGCGTAATTTTACAGCAATATATCCATTAGTGAAAATTCGAATAGCAATTATTTTGCAGTGCCCAGTATTTATTGTTGTGAATCTAAATCTATGGACAGAATTATCTGGATGTGTGATTTAATTATAACAAACGTTATTTTACATTCGGAGAATGTTTTTTACTTTGTGTTATTTTATATTGTTATATATATATATTAATTTTGTTTTCTGTGTGTACATATTTTTTGTAATAAAATATTTATTTTTTTGTATAACCTGCATATTTCTTTAGTAGGCAAGTACCTACCTATGCATCTATTATATGTAGTTACAATAATGGTCTTCCGACTGTTGCGCCCTAATTTTCTATTTCCTCATATTGATATATCTAATACATAATGTGTCATGAGTGTCATGTAAATAAAGCATTACACATGACAAGGTCAGCTCGATTGGCACTATCTATATAGGTAGGTCAATTACGTATATAGATTTTTCCCGAACGGCCGTCTACCTATGGTACGGACCCGATATAATTGCAAAAATTTAAGAAGTGGCTCCACAAGCACTGTTTCTTCATTGTTTAGCTCATAGTGTCACAGCTCACTGCTTAAATTTAGTTTTGCAACAATGTTACAAAATTTTCTAAATATATTATATTTTTTTGCATATTTAAGGGGACCTCCATAATTTTTCTACAATTCCGCTAAAGGAACGTATGGAGCTGATTCAGTGATGTTTGCAAGAAACGCTTTACACATTTCATAATCCACGAAACACGAACCGCTACTGATTAATTATAAATATTAAATAAGATTATTTTTTGTATTCCAAAGTGAAATTATTTATTGCAACCCACTACACACTGTGAAATGACTAGTTGCTTGCTTCAGAGTTACATAGAATCTTCATTTCACAGAAAGGAATACCAGCGTACATATAACTCTCTCTAGTCTTGAAATTCTGAACGGCCTCATATTAGTTGGCGCTATTTATATTTTTGACGTCTAATTACGATTTACGTCCATGGAAAATTGAAGGTTAGGATTTGTCACTTTTGTCCCACATATTCTTGGTAGGTAAGAAGATAGTCTTTATATTTTGTATTATATTTATCTTGATATGATGAATTTAGTAAGAAAGGTTTTTAAAGGCATAAGAAGGCGATCGTATACAATGGAATCGGCCGACAATTACTTGTATTACTCACATGAAAAGCTACTTACCTTGATACAACAAAAGGGGGATGAGGACTCGGCCGTTCAGGAATATTTGAAAAACGTCAAATACGCCCCCGTTGGGGATTTTGAAGAAGGTATATTTGGGTTTTAATAAATTGGGGCAAGTTCAGAAAGTAATGTTTTAGGACTCGAATGGTTCAATGTGTCCGAACCCTTGTCATTTCAAAAGCATTTAAAGGGAAAGATTGTAGTTCTGGATTTTTTTACTTACTGCTGTATTAATTGCATGCATGTTCTGCCAGACCTACGTGAAGTTGAACATGAATTTTCGGTGGAGGATGGTTTAGTCGTGGTATGTGTATTTACATGATTTGTAATATGTTAAGTATACCAAGGTTATTTATCTACCTTGAATGGATAATTCCATGAATTATCGTAAACTCTATTTTGGACATCATAATTGAAAATTGTGTTCAGATTTATTAATATTATTATTTACGTAGATATTTAAAGGTGTTTTTATGTTCAGTTAATGATGGAGTTAATTATGTATATTTAATTGTTTGCATATAAGTAGTCGAGCAATTATTATTTAATTTCCAATTTGACTATACTTTTTCTAGATTGGTGTTCATAGTGCCAAATTTGAAAATGAAAAAATATCATCTAATATCTTAGCTGCTGTTCAGCGCTACAATATTGGCCACCCTGTCGTAAACGATTCAAATTCTGAAATGTGGAAAAACTGTGACGTTCACTGCTGGCCGACGTTACTAATACTTGGGCCTACGGCCAATCCGATAGTAATGCTGACTGGTGAGGGTCATAGAGAAGATATGCGGTTGTATATAAGAAATGCTCTGGATTATTATAAGTCGCTGAACTTAATTTCAAATCATAAATTACCCTTTAGGTCCGCATATCACTTACTCCCCGATCTTAAAGGGCCTTTATTGTTTCCTGGTAAGATTACTAACTTCCTAGACGAAAACAACCACGAAATATTAGCAATTTCGGATACGGGGAATAATAGGATACTAGTGATTAAAGAAGACGGAACTATTGTGCAGCAAATCGGTGGAAACAGGCTCGGTTTTAAGGACGGTCGCCTTGAAGATGCAGAATTTAACAATCCTCAAGGATTAGCGTTTCAAAATAAAGATGTCCTTTTTGTAGCCGATACCGAGAACCATGCAATTCGTAAAATAGATTTGAAGAAGCAAACTGTGGAAACTGTGGCTGGTAGGTGACAATTTTTTTTTTTAATTCAAATTAATCCAATAGGTAGGTAACAAACGAGAACTGTTTTAGGTACAGGTGTTCAAGGACACGATAGAATAGGCGGAAAACTCTGGACGCAACAAGCAATCTCCTCCCCGTGGGACCTGTGCGTTTACAGGACCCCAGACATGGACTTGACATTCCATCCGGATGGCAAACCTCCTGTTCGTGACGTACTGATTATTGCCATGGCCGGAATGCATCAAATATGGGCGCTGTTTCTAGAGGACACTGTCTGGTGGAAATGTAAAAAATATCCGTCGGGAACCTGCATCAACATAGCCGGTACTGGGCGTGAGGAAAATAGAAATAATATGTACCCGCATGCCGCTGCGTTTGCGCAACCTTCTGGATTGGCGTTGTGTGCCAAGGATAAAGAAGTTTTCATAGCGGATAGCGAGAGCTCAAGTGTAAGACGTATGTCTCTGCTCGACGGAAGGGTCACCCCTGTCGTTGGTGGGGATAGAAATCCTAATGTAAGTTTAAAATTTTATAATTTTTTGTGTTACGTATCTTAATGTACTTATATAATTAATATAAGTATATTATATAATTGATTTATTATATATAATACATTTCCTAAAGAAAAGAGAAGGAAGGACTAACCTTAATTAATACTTTCTATTTTAAATGATGTTTTGAAATATTAAATGCAGTAGCGACGCGTCCATGTATCCATTGTTACCATTGGTAACAGTTTTACAAGACAGTAAACCCTTTTTAAAAATATATTTCAAATGAATAATCAGAATGTTATATTATTTCAACTAAATCGGGCGTATAATTACCCTGTCTTGCCTTGTCACCACTGTAAATTTTGGTTACGCGACCGCTCAAAGCATCGATACCCCTTCCACTCGCCACACGGGGTCAGGCGTACAACAGTACGTTCCGTTCCGCATGCTTGTTACCATTTTCAGTATTAGATACTACAAAACCTGCAATGAAGAGGATAAAAACGTACCAACGGAATTCTCAACTTCAGGACAGAATGTCATTGTTATATTTAATTTCGATCGAAAAGACATTTTTAAGTGAACTAACGAAATTACCATCGTTTTATGATTCTGATATAGATTTTTGCTGATAAAGTGAATCGCCGAATTGACTTAAAATACAAATAATGAACCATATTATATTCAGTAGCTTTTTGTTCATTTAAAATAATAAAGTGTGAAAATGGGTGATATCTTCTTTTTGTAACTTTGTAAAGTAGGTCTAGGTACATACACTGGCGTACATAATAGTTGCTACATTATGTTCAAAACACAGTAGTTGAAAGTGAAATAAGCAAATAAGTTGGCAATAAGTAAATTTTGATTCCGGCTCGTTGTGAAAATCTATATTTCTATAAGGTAACCGCAAAATCATCTGAAGACAACTCTGCGCCTAGTGGAACACAACTCCCTCTATTATAGAAATTTGGTACAACATAATTTTGACAGATTTATTAGCTTCATAGGGCAGCCTTAACCTAAGTGGTAACACTTTGCGAAGAGTCACGCGTCGCTACTGATTAAATGAGGTGATTAATAGACCAGGATCGATAACTTTTGAAACCAAAAAAAATAATAGTAGGATGAAACCCATTGGAAAAGGAAGAGAATATAACAAAAATGAAAGAAAAAATAATTTACGGGCTATCTGAGGTCGGGAAGTGGAGGGGGTGAGTTCATAAGGGTAAAAAATGGTTTATCTCGATTTCAGGCAAAACTACAGATCCTATGGAAAAAAGTAAAATGGCAAAGTTGTAGGCAATAAAAAGATCTGCAACTTTTGTATTTACACTTTTTTCACATAAACTCAAGATTTATGTGTAAAATTCAAATAACCAAGTTTTTGGTTTTTTATGTTTCTTTTACAAAACATTTTTTTTGTAAAAGAAAGTAAAAAATTTCGGATTCGAGTTTTTTTCGTTCTTTGTATTTTCTGAGAACATTTACCATAGTAATGCATATATTTTATACACCATCAGAAAGTAGAGATTTGAAAATTAGCACCCTAATTTTCAATCGGAAATTCTCGTGTCAAAATATCTGTTTTTTTTTAAAAAGTCGGTATTTTCGATATTAAGTCAAAATAAGGTGAAAAATAAATATTTTAAACCAAAAAAATTACAGTGTGTTTGGGATAGAAAAAGGTAAGTGTTCACCAAATTTCTTTAAAAAAATTTTTTTGTAAAAGAAAAATAAAACTAATTGGTTATTTGAATTTTTCGCATAAATTTTGAGGTTATGTGAAAAAAGTGTAAATATAAAAGTTGTAGATCTTTTTATTACCTACAACTTTTCCATATAACTTTTTTCCATAGGACTTGTAGTTTTGCCAGAAATCGAGATAAACCGTTTTTTACCCTTAAAAACTCACCCCCTTCCACTTCCCGACCTCAGATTGCCCGTAAATTATTTTTCCTTTAATTTTTGTTATATTCTCTTCCTTTTCCAATGGGTTTCATTCAACCATTATTTTTCGTCTGCCATTATTTTTCGTCTTGAGTTATGTTCAACGTCTGTTGAACATAACTCAACTTTGGCCTGTTGACTAAGAACAGCCGGTTATTAAACATACGACACAAATAAATGTAAAATGAAATAATTCAAGATCGATTCTATAATATGTTATGGGTTAACGGCGTGAGGGTTGGCATGAAAGAATTTTTGCCGCCCCTAAAATTTGCCGCTGGAAGCAGCTGCTTCCTCTGCTTCATGGGTAATCCGGCCCTGATTCAAGATCAATATGGCAATTGCACCGAAAGGTTTTGTTTTAACTTTTCGGCGTATTTTAAGTAAGACATAACCTATAAGTTGGCGACTCCATGATATTTAAATTATTTACATGTACTTTACTTTGGATTTTCCAATTTCATGACAGTTACTACAAACTACCACAGTTGTTTTTATGTTATGTTCACTGTTCACTCATTTTAAGAGTAGTACATGGGAAGAGGGTGTCCCTGGAAATCGGCGGATCAAAACGTCGCCGTCGTCCGCGAAAAGACTCGTTTGGAGATCAGGCTTCAGGGTTTCAAGTTTCAAAGGCATCACAGTACTTCAACTTATTTAATGCAATTTTCAGACGATCTGACGTGTGCTATAAGTTGATTTAAAGATAGAAAATCTGATTTGACGGCAATATTTTTGACATCAACAACAACCCATAAAAATTAATAAACTGAAATGCATCATTTCTCAAGAGCGCCACCAATTTTATAGGCCAAATCGCGAACTCCTACGCATAGCATAACCAGAGAACAGTGTTCTGTGGCATAACGTATAACCTATATTTTTCAGACTTGATGCCCGTGTTGGTTCTGTTTTACTGTGTTGACTTTTGTTTATTCAAATAGTGTGTCTGAAAATATTGGTGTTATGCTTTATTATATTTCTTTTTCCCTGTTTTGCTTGTGTAAAGTTCATTATTATGGCTATGGATCATATAATTATTGTGACAGAGACACTAATCTAATATTAAAATGCAAGCTGAAGAACATGATTTACCACAGTAAGTGTTTTCGTTTTAACTTTCAGTAGTAGATGGTAATAAACAGGTTTATTATTACCATCTATGTAAATTACAACTAAATTTACTAAATACACTCAAACAGGCATCTATTTAATTCATTGCCAATAGGTTACTCAAAATAGAATATGTCAAATATCGAAATAGATTTTCTATTGTTAAATCGACTATATAAACAACTTAAATATGTCATATTTAGTGCTTCTGGACTACAGCAAAGCTTTTTATATAATAAATCATGATTTACTTATAATTATTATAATTTTTTTAGAATCTGTTTTCATTCGGTGACAAAGATGGCTGCCTCTTCGAAGCTAAACTGCAGCACACTCTTGGATTGGCTGTCACGGCAGACGAGAAGACTCTTTTCATAGCAGATACATATAATCACAAACTGAAGAAAGTAGATATTTCTGAGAATTCGGTAACAACTCTCACTGTGCCGTCCAACGACGGCGATGGTACCACACAATCATTTAAGGAACCGGCAGGTTTATGTGTTAGTTTCGACAATAAAAAGCTCTACCTAGCTGACACCAACAACCATTTCATCAAAATTGTATACTTTGGACCAAATTATAGCATCTCGAAAGTTAAGAAATTGACTTTAACAAAGCTTGAATCGCAAGTTCACCTAGACAAGTCGAAATACGAGGTGGTTACCCGTGAACCGATAGTGATAAGTAAAGACGGTGGTAAGGTGATAGCTAGTATTAACTTGTCATTTAAAAATGGTTTAGGGCTTACGGAAGGGGCTCCGCAGAACTGGCAGCTTGATGTACCAGATGCAACCTGGTCCGTTGTGCCTAAAAATGGAAAGAATTTGAAGAATATCGAGCTAGTTATTAGTGCACCGCCTAGTAAAAGTACCAAAGAATATTTTGTAGATGTTATTTTCGATTTAATAACTTGCACTTCTGAGAGTTGCCTGCCTAAAAATTTTATCGTAAGGGTTCCAATAGTTTATTCTAAAGATGGACCAAGTTCCTCGAGCTATAAATATGATGTGACTGTAACTCCTTCAGATATACAGAAATGTAAGATATAGGACAGATTTTGAAATCTTATGCATTTTTATACACGCTTATTACACGGTTTTACCTTAGAAGTATTCGCTTGAATACCTCGTTAGTTTAGTCTAATATCGAGTACAATGTAAAGAAAATTAGGCACAATTTACTACGATTTTACTTTGACCGTTACTACAAATACTTTTTTTAATTAGTAATACAGTTTTTCCCGTAATTTATGTAGTTAATCATTATTGCTAAACATAATCAATATGCAAGGTCAAGAATATTTATTTTTTAACTAGGTCTCCTTACTTGTCTCGTTACATTGGTCGGAGCTTGGAATTAAAATCAAGGCACAATAATTATTGTAAAACAAAGTATTTAATATATTTTTTTATTTTGTTGCCATATTTTAATAGATGTGATAGAAACGAAGGAGGGTGTCCCAGGCATCCTAAAGAATTAAGGAACATGGAAAGCTTATGACTAAGTTCGAATACACTCAGTGTCAGTGAACTGAAATATATTGTGAATCCACCTTCTGATTTTGATGAATTTCGTTTTGTCATTTAGACCGGACTTTTGTGAACATTTTATTGGGGTAGGATTTAGGGCCTAAATCCTACCCCAATAAAATTGTTTACATTGCATTAGTTTACATATTTTGCGCATTATTTTAATTGCTATGCGCATTATTTTAATTGCTATGCGCATTGAAATCTGGCATGTTGTGCAATAAATTTTTATTAGTGATGCAACAGTTTTTACGATTACAATTGACCCTTTCACTGTCCCTGCGTCTATAGGTATGCAAAAATTTTTGCATAACGTCTGCCGTCTTAGACCAGGGTCGATCATTTTTGAAACCAAAAAAAATAATAGTAGGATGAAACCCATTGGAGAAGGAAGAGAATATAACAAAAAATAAAAGGAAAAATAATTTACGGGCGATCTGAGGCCGGGAAGCGAAGGGGGTGAGTTTTTAACGGTAAAAAACGGTTTATCTTGATTTACAAAATTACAATTCCTATGTAAAAAGTTAAATGGCAAAGTTGCAGGTAATAAAAAGATCTACAACTTTTGTATTTACACTTTTTTCACATAACCTCAAAATTTATGTGAAAAATTCAAATAACCAAGTTTTTGGTTTTTTATTTTTCTTTTTCACAAAGAAATTGTTTTTTTAAAGAAATTTGGTAAAAACTTACCTTTTTATGTCCCAAACAAACTGTAATTTTTTTGGTTTAAAATATTAATTTTTTCACCTTTTTTTCACTTAATATCGAAAAAGCACCCTAATTTTCAATCGAAAATTCTCGTCAAAATATCTGCTTTTTTAAAAAAGTCGGTGGGCTTTTTGTTCGTCGAAATCTCTACTTTCTGATGGTGTAAAAAAATATGACGCGGGAATTTTCGAAAATTAGAGTGCCTTTTCGTAATTAAGTCAAAATAAGGTGAAAAAATAAATATTTTAAATGAAAAAAAATACAGTGTGTTTGGGACATAAAAGGGCAAGTTTTCACCGTTTCTTTTAAAAAAATTTTTTTTTGTAAAATAAAAAAAACCAAAGACGGTTATTTGAATTTTTCACAAGAATTTTGAGGTTATGTGAAAAAAGTGTAAATACAAAAGTTGTAGATCTTTTTATTACCTACAACTTTGCCATTTCACTTTTTTCCATAGGACGTGTAGTTTTGCCGGAAATCGAGATAAACCTTCCCGACCTCAGATCGCCCGTAAATTATTTTTCCTTTCATTTTTGATATATTCTCTTCCTTTTCCAATGGGTTTTATGCTACTATTATTTTTTTTAACTTTTTACCATTTTCAAATGCTTCAGCCCTGATCTATCTAGGCTTTTGGTGTTTATGATTATCTGTGGTAACCACAGATAAGCGTGTGTTTGGTGGGGTATCTCAAAGCTTAGGAGCGCACTTTGTGGAACTGCCTGTGAAATCTTTTTTTTTATACATATTTTTCTTTCAAAATATTGTTTTTTTAAAATTATATAAATAAAGTGGTAAAAAATATACTGTGTTTGGTATCCACACACAGCAGAATTTAAAATACTAGTATATTCCTTTTATAAGTATATTTTTTTAGAATTTTTTTCTTTTTTTTGTCTTAATAGTTATAAAAAATATGCTCCTTTTACATAACTCTAACAACAAACAAGCTAATAATCGTACAGTTACGGTTCAACTAAATAAAGTGAAAAAATGGAAACAAAATATTTTATTTTCTCTGTTTCTAGTCGCATAATTTTAATTTTAAATTTAATTTATTTACATTTTAATTTTACGACAAACACGCACTTAGATATGTGTTAAAATAAAGTTGAATACACTAATATATTATATAGGAATATTAATTTTTTTGAGTGTACGTAATTTCTTTTTTTGATGCTAATTAATATAATCTACTGCTAAATTATTCAAATCATTGTTCGATGATTTTGTTTGCTGCCAATTTGTGTTGTCTAGTGCCAAGATTATTAATTAAATTCCCAAATGTCTTATACAATGCTCCAAATTAATGCTCATTTAAGTAGTTTTGTTATCCTCGAATTTCCATTTTGAAATGCAACCGATTTATTTTGTCATCTGAAACACGCTATTCTGTTAGTGTTAGATTTTTCTCAAGAGGCAGTGAGACGGTAGCATATACAGGGCTTGTTTTGTCTCTGGCATGTGATTCAACTTTGGAATTTTTTCAATATTTATCTCTCCTCAAACGTCCATGAGAATTCAGCATTAACATCAAAGACCAGAAGGAGTAAAGAGACTGTGGGGTTAGGAGGAGGACAAAAGAAAATATTACATGACGATTACCGGAAATTCCAAAAGGACGGCGATTTTAATAATAGAATAAAATTCGCTGAAATCAGAAGGTTGGTTTCAACTTTCACCAGATTTTAGGATTGGTCACTTTTTTTACTGTGTGTATTTCTGTTTGTTACTTTATGACTCGACTTATTAGTAAGTTCATTACTTACATTATGTTAAAATTAACGAAACGATTTGAGCTTACTTTATCTATTTATTGTAGTTAGTGTTAAATATTTTCATTTGTTACCTAAGTTTTAAGTTTTCATTATATCAGATTATACATTTATTTCTCTATTATAAGAACGTAAGATACAATATGTTATGATTTACATAGTATAGTTTTTATGTCTGCAGTATCTGTTTATATTACAACTTTTTTTATTAACTTTGAAGGTATTGCTTTTATTATCTGTTTTGAAATAACACATATTACTAATAACTAATAACAATTATATTATATTCTATTGGAAATATTTGAAAGATATTATAAATAAAACTGTGCATTCGCATTGTTTGTATTTGTTATGTATAAAGTCTGTATAAATTTGCGTGAACTTTTGTAGTTTTTTTTATGTTTATTAGTTTGTTATTTTACCTAACAAATAATACAAATTGACAGCGTCAAGCATACTTGCTTATATTTTTGGAGGATATTGAATTGTTATGCTTTTTAGTTTTATATTTAAACTGTTTTTTAATAAATTTTATATTATCCATGATTCATGCTTTTTTTTCATAATATTCGATAATGACTTAAGAAGAAAAACTGGCTGGAAAATTATTGGAGAATTTTTTTCCGCGGAGATGTAAGCGATTTACCTATATTTAAATATTAAAAACCATCTCGTGGTTCAGCCCCTGGAATTACTCTCCCTTCCCCTGCCACTGGTGGAAAATCGCGTTTTCATAAATCTCTTTTTCTCTGCATTTTTTATCAAAAAATAAAGTGGCAAAATGTAGATGAAAAGTTCGTTCGAAACGTAGATTTACTTAATAAAAAAAGAAACAAAACTCAAATGAAAATTAATGATATTCTTGAGTTTGAAGCTGAGAAACAAGACGAACAATATTAGGGTCAATACCAGTAGTACCCCAGGCAGCAGAGTGACGTCATTTTTCCGTGATATTTCCGTGACCCATTATGTCGAAATCGCCAATATAATAACGTTGTCACGACGTAAAAATGACGACAATATGTCTCATTGATATTGTCATGTATATTTTTTTAATTAGCAATATTGCACCACACATGACGTTATTTTTTTGGATTTTCTTCGAATAGAAAACAAGCCAATATTATAACTATATCCCTTTATCCATACTCAACATGAGCCCGTTTTCATTTTTGATTGAAACCCAATATTAGAAACAAAATTCACATAACTTAGTATCACAGTTAATAGATAAATTATATATAAATTGGCTCCTGCTCAATTTTTTACCGTTTCTTCTTGTTTCCATATGCTCTTGCCTCATATATCCTGCTTACTGTTCTCTCTCCTCACGTCATCAATTCTCTTGCATTTCCAAGTTGCCTCTAGAAAACTACGTAGTGCAGAAAAAATACTCTGCAATAGTAAAACACATCAGTCCTTACGTTTTTGAAAGAAATTTTATAACTTAGCTGACCATTGCCCCTGGCTATTTTCCTAAAATATTTCCTATTTTCATTAAAGATCCTTGAAGTAAACTTGCATGCTGGCGACGAAACCTTGAAGAGAACTTGAGGGAAAGAAATTTTGTAATTCCTCTTCATGCCATACCCAGACAGCACAAGTTCATTCAATGTACGTCCAATGGACTATCAGTTATTTTTACGCATATAACCAATGTACGTCCACTTTTAATCCAGCTTACAAACAATGGACATCCAATCCAATCCAATGAATGTCCAGGTGTCACAAAATTATGTATCCATTGTACGTCCATTTTTGGTCCACAAAAGGAAAATCATGCGAGACACTGGACATAAGTTGGATCAGTTATGGACGTACAATGGACGCCTATGATTCGTCCACTTTACGGTTTAACCACCCCCCAGCCAACCCTAAACAGTCACCCCAGTAAAACTACAAAATCGTCCAAAAAATCTTACTTTATTTATATTATACAAATTTTTATATAATATACATATATTATATTTTTCTATATTATTCCACTTTTCATTATATTCCACCATTTCTTTCCTTTGCCCTCTGCAACCACTGGACTCCGGCAATCGGTTTCAATACTCGCATTATTTAACAGAGTAATACTTGCTTGTTAGGCTCCACAGCATCACAAAACAATACCTACTACTGGGTACCTTTTTTAAACTTAAACCTTTACCACACAGAAATAAACTTTAAACTTTCTAGACGATGCATAGCAAACTAGTTAACTTTTAGTAAACACTGTAAACAGCCGACAGAAAGGGAAATGGCGGCACTATGCTTACGGATAATACGACGTTGGGCCATTAGGCGGGGTTAGTTGTCCATGAACCCATGGCCAACAATGTCGTTTTCATTGTTTTGAAAAATCTGGCAAGTGTAAAAGTATCACAAATCTGATTTGTGTTTGTAAATATTTAAATTTACATTAGAAACAGTGCAGTTATTAAAATTGAAGGAATGCAGAGATAAATGATCGGTTTTATGATATTCTGAATTTAAATTAAAGTCGTTATCTTGAATGATTGTTTCGGCGCCGTTAAAAATGAGCAGTATACTAGTATGAGTTTTTGTGTTGTGAAAGTTTCACAGAAGATTTTTTTAGCTGTCAACTTTATTTTGTACTGAATTTTCACTATATCCTTCTGCAACAGCAGTGGATTTCCAACCACCCAGTCGTTTAATGGCTGAAAAGTCTGCACCACTGTCAGAACGTATGGAGGCAGAAGACGTTTTACAAAACTATATTTCAAAAAGCGTGACATTAATGAGTGACAGATTGACGACACGGCGTCTTGATTTGAAATTTAAGCGTATGTTTCGCTAAAATCGTCTATTAATAGAAAATCATGCATTAATAGGGGTCACTAATAAACGATTTTGTATACATTAATTAACCTCGTAAATAGAGTCGACAGAAAAACATTTTAATGCTGTGCTGCCTTGATTTAATATAAAAAAGTATGGCCCACAATACTGAAACAGCAGCTGCTACTGCTGCATTGCTTCAAGATGGAAGAAACAAAATCAAACAATATGTGAATAGTACACCTATTCACATATTGTTTGATTGATGATGTTGGCAAACATCATTTATATATTCTTATTATTGGTAGTTAATGCAGAGTAGCACATGTCCTGATCAAGTCTCATGCCAATCATTGCTCATGTAGTTACTTATAATACTCGTAGCAGCCTTAATAAATTATTAGGTGTTTGAAATAATATTTTTAATTTTTTGCCTCGTTTGAAGCTCCAACCAATTTTGCTCATTTTTAAAATCTCAATATTTTTATACATAATTTTCAGTTTGTCAGTAAATAAAACCAGGAGATAATGCAGGTAAAAAATGTATTTTAAATAATTCAAGTCTTGAGAAATTATCATGTCAGAAACAGAATATAAAAAAACCGTGTGGCGATTTATTAAACATTAGATCTTTCGTCATGGTAAACATTTTAATACTCTTCAGCGCCTTCGCCCTCACCCTCTCCGGAGTCCATGCCAACTTCTTCATAGTCCTTCTCGAGGGCGGCCAAATCTTCACGGGCTTCAGAGAATTCACCTTCTTCCATACCCTCACCTACGTACCAGTGAACGAAAGCACGTTTGGCATACATAAGATCGAATTTATGGTCAAGACGAGCCCAGGCTTCTGCAATGGCGGTGGTGTTGGACAACATGCACACGGCACGTTGTACCTTAGCCAAATCACCTCCTGGAACAACAGTTGGTGGTTGGTAATTGATACCAACCTTGAAACCAGTTGGACACCAGTCCACGAATTGAATGGTACGCTTGGTCTTGATGGTGGCGATGGCAGCGTTCACGTCTTTGGGGACTACATCTCCTCTGTATAACATACAGCAGGCCATGTATTTACCATGACGGGGGTCGCATTTTACCATCTGGTTGGCTGGTTCAAAACAAGCGTTGGTGATTTCTGCAACGGAAAGTTGTTCATGGTAGGCCTTCTCCGCAGAAATGACTGGAGCGTATGTAACCAGAGGGAAGTGGATACGTGGGTATGGAACCAAGTTCGTTTGGAATTCTGTCAAATCAACATTAAGAGCGCCATCGAATCTCAAAGAAGCGGTGATGGATGAGACAATTTGGCCGATAAGCCTGTTCAAGTTGGTATAGGTTGGTCGCTCGATGTCTAAGTTGCGTCTGCAGATGTCATAGATTGCTTCATTGTCTACCATGAAGGCACAGTCAGAGTGTTCCAATGTGGTGTGGGTGGTCAAGATGGAGTTGTAAGGTTCGACTACGGCGGTGGAGACTTGTGGAGCTGGGTAGATGGCAAATTCAAGCTTAGATTTCTTTCCGTAGTCTACGGATAACCTTTCCATCAACAGAGAAGTGAAACCAGATCCAGTACCACCACCGAAAGAGTGGAAGATAAGGAAACCTTGGAGACCAGTGCATTGGTCGGCCAATTTCCTAACACGGTCCAAGACTAAATCAACGATTTCTTTTCCAATCGTGTAGTGACCTCGAGCGTAGTTGTTGGCAGCATCTTCCTTTCCAGTGATCAGTTGTTCTGGATGGAACAACTGACGGTATGTTCCGGTACGTACTTCATCTACTACTGTTGGTTCCAAATCGACAAACACCGCCCTAGGGACGTGCTTTCCAGCTCCAGTTTCGCTGAAGAAAGTGTTGTAGCTGTCATCTCCACCTCCTACGGTCTTGTCAGATGGCATATGACCGTCGGGTTGGATGCCATGTTCCAGGCAGTACAGCTCCCAACAGGCATTACCGATTTGTACACCGGCTTGGCCAACATGAACTGAGATACATTCACGCTGTAAAGAAAAAAAAATTGTAGTAAACTGCAGCAGAAAATATCAGAAATTTAACAATAATGTAGCATATATAATACCACTGTACTATATATGTTGCAACATCATTTTAATTTTTATTAAAAAAATACGAAAGACGCGTTGAGCTATGAATATAATTATGTAGGGCGTTGGCTACGATCCGATCAAATGTGAAGTTTCCAAAATTTAGTACAAAATAATTTTCCAACAATGTACACCTGTGCAGTAACTAGTAAATAGATTTAGAAAATTATCAGAAATTATTAAATTTAACAAGTCGATAAGGTAGCATATTTATATAATACCACTGTAGTACCTGTACGTTCCAATATTATTTTAATTTTTATTAAAAAAATACGAGACGCGTTGGGCGATGAATATACTATGTAGGGCGTTGGCTACGATCCGGTTAAATGTGGTTTTAAAAATTAAATACAAATAATTTTCCAACAATGTACACTGTGCAGTAACTAGTAAATAGATTTGTTACGTTTATAATTATTTAAAAACGATACCTACAACAAAAAAATCGAATACTGGTAACGGTAACTAGTAAATCAAAATGGCCGAGCCGGCCACGCCGACTACAATGAAATAAACCAGGTTGCGTTGCCATGTATACAACGTAAAAATTTACAGTAGTGGTATGGTATAAGTAGTGCATAAAGGCTGAACTTACCATTTTGGTTGAAGTTTAATTACAGTAGTACACCACAAATAAAATTTTAAGTTACAATTGACGTTCAGACAAGCTAGTAATGCAGCTTTCCAAACGAACTATTTCGATTTTGGGCGTTTCAGGGCATTTATAGGCTTCATGGCGTCACCAACCAGCGGTAGAGGGCGCGTACGCAATGCTGCCAGAGTCACTACAATTGTAGTAGATTTACTACAATTTAATGGTTTTTAGTACGTTACTACACTTTTTTAGTATTTGCTACATTTTTAATATTTCTACTACAATCTACTACATTTACAAATTAGGTCAATTTACCTTTTTACTTTTATGAAACCCAATTTCTATTTTTATTTTCTTCGCCACAACATGTCAACCGCAACCTATTCAATACCTTGACACTGAAAATGACTATAGTATGATATGTATATTAGTTTTAGTCATACTCAGTACCTTATATTTAGATATATTTAAAAAAAATATATGAATATTTATAAAACCCGATATTTTTTTTACTTTTTACAATTGGATTTTTATTTTATATTACTTTTCTACGTTCATGAAAAAAACAAAACTTTATTGAACTATATTTAATGCAAAAATTGGTTTCTTATTCCTTATTGCACTAGTGCAATAAACTTTTCATTGCACTCATCTGTCATTCTACTACAGTATTATGACATAAAGATCATGTCACCTAGTTAATGTCATGACATTAATGCCGCACCTAAATTTATTTTTTTTTGTTTTTTGAATTAACGTAAAAAAAGTATTGTATGCAACTCATACAAACTCGGCCTAACATTTACTTAAACATTTACTTGTTGCATAAATAACTATTTTATTTTTATTTTGTCTTGTTATAAAAAAGAACGTGCCAACGCCTTTTTTAAATCATAACTATGTTGAAATACTGTTACATTTTTGTCTGATCTACTACAATTTCGAGAGTCGACTACCACATTATAGAAAAAATATGGCAACGCTGCGCGCACGGTACACATGGTGAGGGCGCGTTTCTAAATCCATCGATGGCATCAAGGCTGTTCTGTTGCCGTCTGCCTTCTTGGGTAAAAAATTAAAGAGACAGAAGACATCTGATGGTGATGGCATGGCACCATTTATGGATTTGAGAATGAAAATAGAATAGGAGACCAAATCTATCCGCCATTTCAATTCTCTTCACAGAATACTGAAACAAAAACTTATAAAACTAATTAGATAGTTGGACATCAGCCGCCTACTGTTCATTCGCTGAATACTTAATCATATGCCTGCGATCGTTAATAATTTTTCCACTTGCGGAATAAGTAAAATACCTAAACGCAAAAACATAAATCTTAAAACTACAATTTGCAATATTTGCAGCCCCTTCTGTGTTGGCATTGACATTAAGTATACTGGTATAGGTATGTATACATTGTGAAGAAATAAGTAGATAGGAAATAGATCGGTACCTATTTAAATTTGAACAAATGTTTATATCTATAATATTTATATATTTTATTTATAGGTAGGTTTGTAGGTAATCCTAATTTCCAGTTATGTATAAACCCTTACAAAATCAATAATTACAATTAGCCATCATATAGGTACCTTTATGTACCTAATGCAAAAGACACCATAAAAGATACCTACCTAAACGATTTCGAAATTACTCTTGCTAATATGCTATAGCAAATTACCTTATACAGTCCTACGTCCTACCTATTATAGATACCCACACTCATTAAAACTAGGTAGGTATAATGATTATTCAGATACTGTGTATTGAAGATGAGATAAGTATTTCAAGGAAGAATACATGTACCTAAATTTAGCCAGAGTAGAACATAATAGAAACAGAAGTATGATTAGATGTCAGAAAGACATACCTATAGGTATTCAGTTATTAAGTAGATGTAGATACTCAAAGCTTACACAATTTAATGGAATAATATATAAGAAAGAAAAAATAAGCTGTATTTTGTACAAAATATGTTTGCCAAAAGTAGGTATAGATCTCAACTATTTTGCGATAAATATTGTATATTTTAAAATAATTTTTATTATAAAAGAGGTTAATAAATAAATAATGATAAAGGTAGGTACTTATAATTATTATTCATATTATTCTGGACCAATTCCAATATGAATAGGTATTTTTTTAATAAACCAAATGTCAACAGAATACCTATGTTGATAAACAAACCATGGCAAATGCAAAATTTATTTCATCAGTTTCATGGAGCATTTATTAAAGTAACACAGGTACTTACTCAGAAAGCATGCAATATGAACCTCCTGTATCTAAATATAGAGATACGCAGAAGTATTTATATATGGAGAAATATTTTCTGTAGTGATGTATATTTGTATAATACTACTCATTTGTTTCAGATCAATCATGCTCATATACTTACTAGTAACTTTCAATGAACTTTAGAGATGCTTGAAATATTTCTGATATGATTGCAGCTGTTTTATACTATACCTATAATTCATGAACAAATAAATGTCATTTCAATTTTCTGCTCTATTTCTATGAAATTAAAATGTCTTCAGCTAGTTATATTACAACATAAATTTGTAATTTACTTTACCAAATAAAACACGGAAATAATGCAGGTAAACATGTATTTTAAATAGATAACAAATATTAAAAAAAAAAAACGAGTGTGTCGAATGATTTAAATATTAAGTCATAGTGAACATTTTAATACTCTTCGGCTCCTTCGCCTTCACCCTCTCCAGAGTCCATGCCTACTTCTTCATAGTCCTTCTCGAGGGCGGCCAAATCCTCACGTGCTTCGGAGAATTCACCTTCTTCCATACCCTCTCCCACGTACCAGTGAACGAAAGCACGTTTAGCATACATAAGATCGAATTTATGGTCAAGACGAGCCCAGGCCTCGGCAATGGCGGTAGTGTTGGACAACATGCACACGGCACGTTGTACCTTAGCCAAATCACCCCCTGGAACAACAGTCGGGGGTTGGTAGTTGATACCAACCTTGAAACCAGTTGGACACCAGTCAACGAACTGAATGGTACGCTTGGTCTTGATGGTGGCGATGGCAGCGTTCACGTCTTTGGGCACTACATCTCCTCTGTACAACATGCAACAGGCCATGTATTTACCATGACGAGGGTCGCATTTGACCATCTGATTGGCAGGTTCAAAACAGGCATTAGTGATTTCGGCGACTGAAAGTTGCTCGTGGTAGGCCTTCTCCGCAGAAATAACTGGAGCGTATGTAACCAGGGGGAAGTGGATACGTGGGTATGGAACCAAGTTCGTTTGGAATTCTGTCAAATCAACATTAAGAGCGCCATCGAATCTCAAAGAAGCGGTGATGGATGAGACAATTTGGCCGATAAGCCTGTTCAAGTTGGTATAGGTTGGTCGCTCGATGTCTAAGTTGCGTCTGCAGATGTCATAGATTGCTTCGTTGTCTACCATAAAGGCACAGTCAGAGTGTTCCAATGTGGTGTGGGTGGTCAAAATGGAGTTGTAAGGTTCAACTACGGCGGTGGAGACTTGTGGAGCTGGGTAGATGGCAAATTCAAGCTTAGATTTCTTTCCGTAGTCTACGGATAACCTTTCCATCAACAGAGAAGTGAAACCAGATCCAGTACCACCACCGAAAGAGTGGAAGATAAGGAAACCTTGGAGACCAGTACATTGGTCAGCCAATTTTCTAACGCGGTCCAAGACTATATCAACGATTTCCTTTCCAATTGTGTAGTGACCTCGAGCGTAGTTATTAGCGGCATCTTCCTTTCCGGTAATCAGTTGCTCTGGGTGAAACAGCTGACGGTATGTTCCTGTACGTACTTCATCTACTACTGTTGGCTCCAAATCTACAAATACTGCCCTAGGTACGTGCTTTCCAGCACCAGTTTCACTGAAGAAGGTGTTAAAGCTGTCATCTCCACCTCCTACGGTTTTGTCAGATGGCATCTGGCCATCGGGTTGGATGCCATGTTCCAGGCAGTACAACTCCCAACAGGCATTGCCGATTTGTACACCAGCTTGGCCAACATGAACTGAGATACATTCACGCTGTAAAGAAGAAAAAAAATATGAACAAAATGCAGTAGGAGAATCAACTCGGAAACTATAACAAAATTAAACAAGGCAACAAAGTAGTTGAGTACTATAATTATTATATATCAATACCTATACAATGTAGGTAGTATAATATGTATGATATGCCCTGAAGTTTGATTACTTTAAAATGAAAACTAGGGCGTTGGCTACAGAATTGTATCACTTCAATCAGATAAAATGATCCAAAATTTATTTTTTAAATCAAGCAAGCCGGCCACGTCGATTATGGTGTACAATAACAAAAACGTCTTTAAATAAGGTTGCCCTGTATAGAATAACCAATAGGTATTTCAACTTACCATTTTGTTTGATGAAGTTTATTTAATAACACCCCACAAATATAATTAAATTATAAACTAAACAGACGTTCGGGAAAAAGCTAGTAATGAAGCTTTCCAAACGAACTATTTCGAATACGTGGATTTTAGGGGTCGTGTAGTATTTATAAGTTTTATGACGTCACCAGCCAACGCCTAATTCTGGAACATATCATTGGTCGGTTCCGCCGCATGACCTAACGGAAATCGAATCGAAATGTTGATTATCCTTGTTCCCAATTTGGAATTTATTTTACTTTAACAACTGTGGATCAGAAAATGTTTTTTGAGATTATTACAATAATCATTAGCTTATTTATTGATAGGAGTAGTTTTTATAAACATGAAACTTGAATATTAAGAAAAAACAGTAGGTAGGTAGGTACCTACCTACCTAGGTATATAATACCATTGATAATACCTATAAGATTTGGTTATTTGGTAGGTAATATCAGCCAGACACCTACCTAGCAAAACCTACATATGATATGCCTATTTGTTATAGGTAGGTACTTAGTTATTATTATATAGGTATTATACCTATATACAATACCTAATAGGTACCTACTAATTTTACAGTATTACCCCAGATAGGTGTATTACCCATTAAGCCATTAAATTAAGGCCAACGACTGTCACGGTCAAGAACCTAAGTAGGAATGGAACTGAAAATCACCATCCGTAACAAATTACTATAGGCACAGCCTATAGGTACCTACCTACCTATAGTTTATACTATATATGTAGGTAGGTAGGTATATTGTATAGTCCATTTTTATAAATTATATAATTATAGAACCTATAGGTATAGGTACTATATACCTATATAGGTACCTCTAATCGATCTCTAATCAAATAATCACCCTTATTCCTTATTTTATACGTACATTTATCTAATAACAAGGCTACAAGGTAGGTAGGTACCTACCAAAGACACAGCTTAGAAAACAAAGCTGTGCCAGAGACTTATTCCCATATCACATCCTTCTACGGTTAACGGTAGTAGTTCCGAGTTCGATCACGCAAAATATAATATTTATCCATTTATTTGACAAAATTCAAATATAGATTTCCTGATTTTCTCTTATAACTTTTACTACAAGCATCGTAAATCATAAGCGTTCACCGCTGAGTAATATTGTCATTGAGGTAAGATTTATCCTGTTTACCGAGGAATACATAACCTCATAAAACAGTATAAGGAAAGACGCGAATTTATATTAATAAAAGTCATTTATTTATTTTGGAAACGTGGGACACGTTCAGCAAATAGGATGGGGCTCTAAACCTCGAAAATACCTAATCCCGATGCAGCACCAGGAACTTCCAGTCAGCACCAGTCTCGGCTTTTCAAATTCAACGTCAATTTTGATGGTTATAATATTCAAAATAAACCTGTTTATGGTATAGGTACCTACTTTCTTTTATTTATTTAAAAGAAAAGAGTTTTAGAAGACTTGTCCGTATCTACCCCACTATACTTGTCTGGATGTGCCCCATTATGTATGGGGCAGTTTCGGACAAATCTATATTTCAAGAATAAAATTAGGTACCTTGAACAAAAACCACTGCATTTTTGTTTTGTTTAAAATTGAGTCAACATGTTGGAAATGGATTAAGGTGGCCGTAGGACCTGAATTATCTTATCTTTGATAATATACCTACCTATTAAAGTTTGAAAAAAACGTGTCCGGACCTGAACGGTATACTTAAGTACCTAGATAGGTACCTATAACTTATATCATTACTTGAACGTCGCGCGGGGATATATATCATATATAATTTGATAATAATGCGGATGAGTCATCACTTGCATAAGTAAAGGAGAAATAAATATGTGATATCACCTCCATATATGGCAGAGCATGAAAGTATGAGGTCATCGGCGTCATCGAGGTTTCATTCAATACAAACAAGGTGATGTTTGTAAAGTAGGTTTGAGATTAATTATTTATTTATTATTTTCCGCCTGAAATTATGGCATAAATGTGGGCGGTTACTGCATAGGTAGTTGTTGTATGTTGTGCCGTAGTTATATACACCATAGATAAGACACGATATACACAAAAGTTGTCCTGCTATGCTATATGGTAACCTACCTACCAGAAAACACCTACGTACTTAGGCAAAATGCTGGTAATAGGACTAATAAGTATGTACATATATCGTAGGTAGATATTGTCCTATTATACACGCATTTTGTGTCATAATACCTGCCTAAATTTAATAAAGTAAATAATAAATATTAATTAAAGATACTATAAAATTATTGAGCGTTAACTGACGTGGGTATGCAACTCCCTATACACTGTCGCATATTGTGATGTATACTTCTTCACTTTTAATGGTTTTAAAACTGAAGTTATGGGTTCATTGTCCCTTGCTAGTGGGAGGGGCGTTTGGTGAGGGGTTTAAAATTTCCCCACCCCAGTGAAACATACCCATTGCGACAGTTGCAGTTACTAAATGCCAAAGTGTTTGTATTTATAAACTTCGTTACTAGGTACCATAGAATAACAAAGTTGTAGGCTGTGCAACGGTTACATCGCGTAACCACCCTGTAGGTAGACAACTCGCGCCTCCCTGGCATTTTCAGCAATCAATCAATAATCTCATCCCTGTATGACCTATGTGTAAACTCTGTAAACAAGTAGTAGTATATTATTTTGGTTGTCTTAGGATGTGGGATTTTTATATCTGGTGTATTCCTTTTCTATAAATTTTTATTTTCGTACTTTTACGCTCCGTTCCCAGTATTTAGTGTTGTAGGGAATATTGAAAGATTCATAAGGAATTCCCACTTCAAAATATGTATGTGTAAACGAATGCCCAACGATAATTAAAATAAAAGAACAAGCGTCTGCTACAAACGTATATTCTCGACTATCCTACAAAACCTCTACATATTCCTTTTATAGGGCCGTCGAAGCAGCCCTTAAACACTTTACTTAAAACTAAACATTGTTATCGAGACTCTGTCGCCCTGAAGGCAATTAAATACGTCTACCGCAATCCCGATAATAAACATATGGCTCAGCCGGAACAGTCCTATTGCCATACGACATATAGTGATGTGCCATGGGTATTTACCCAACGGGTAAATATATAATAATATATACTACCCATCCAAAAATCGGAGTTTTCTTCAAATAGCCTTTTTGCGGTGAAACAGCGTGTATACTCTTGCCCTGGATGCTATACGGGGCTTATATCAAGCAACTTGCATTACACTTATGTGAATTGCTGGTTGTATAAAATACTCAGTTGTCCACAGTTCATAGATAAGACACGCCACAGTTTGTGATTGGTGCTGTTGCTGTCAATTAGATTCTAAATATGTTATAATATTTAACCTAACAACTGTATTGTGCTTCTTCTTTCATTCAATGCTATTAGTAAATAATACGGTTTTAGTATGATTTAACTCTGATTTTGACTTATTTTAAAATATAAATTCAGTGTTAATAAAAAACATTGTTTTTATAAATAATAAAGATAAAAAAGACATATTCTTTGAATAAAATTATTTTATTAAAAAACCCTCATAAATACCCAATTTGGGTAAATACCCGGGTAAAAACCCAAGGCATTTACCCGAAATATATTTACCGGATCTTTACCCATCACTAACGACATAGAAACGCTTATCTGTCTAATGAATGAGTTTTCTACCTGAGCGATCATTTAGTAAAGTATGTTGATATGCGTCCTCTTATTTCTTTATTGGTGTTTCATTTTATTAGTAAAATTTGCATTATCTGTACTTTTTCAGTGCAATTAACGCTTGCTGTCATTTTTGTTGCTTGGGCGTACATATTCTTAGTTAAACTCTGTTACAATTTTACGTTTAGCACACGTATTATATAAGTTTTGAGAATTTTGATTAGATGTATTGTGTGTAAGTAAATTAATACGCTGAATGTTAGATGCACGTAGATTAACTACTCCTGTTCTAGTGTTTTCTTAAAATTTAAAATCCTAGAGTGCCCTGGGATGATTTCTTCGCACAAGAACTGCTCTGGAAATGATGTCCCAAGCATATTCGATAGGGTTCATGTAGGGGAACATAGCAAGCCTCTCCCAAATAATTGTTTCCCTCATTCTCAGAGTAGGCATCCACGGCTCTAGTATGATGTGGTCAGGCATTTGTCGTCCATAAAAATAAACCTATCGCCAATAGCCCTTTCCACAGTCTAATGTCTGTCTCTAAATTACCAGCAGCCATTGTACCTTCAACGTGAACTAACTAACGAAACATAGCGCCTCCTCCAGAGAAAGCAGACACTGGGCGACCATGAGCAAGTTGGGCAGCTCTTATTGGTTTTCTACACACGAATTCAGCGACTATCACTTCCTAGACAAATCCTAGTTTCGCCAGAAAACAGGAGAGGATTTCAAGATTCCTGACAAATCTCACATAAATCCAGGTATTTTATTATATTTAAGGTCTTCAAATAAATTAATATATACTACCCATCACTAATAATATAGTTTTATTTTAAGTAGCAACATGAAAATGTATGGCATTAGTAACAACGTGTGGTGTGTGTGTTATAAACAAGTTATAAATTGTTTACATGATTGCTCCATCTACTATTAAAGGAAATTCATTACTGCAACTGCTGTGTGTAAATTTGCAACAATTTCTTTACATTTATGTATGCTTTAATAATTAAGTATGCTTTAAAGACTATAAGAAGATTTTAAATTATTTTATTATTGACTAATTTACAAATAAACAAAAAATTACATAACAGCAGTTCACTTAGCCATTGCCTCTAGTTCCTGGATTTCCCTCTGAGCTGCAGCTAGCTTTTCAGCAGTGAGTTTGGCATCCCGTTCAGCCTTCCTTTTGTCCTCAACAAGTCTAATACCAACTTCCCTTTTGGACAACCTATTCTGATGGTATGCACCGTAAAGGATACCGACTCCTAGAAAACTCCATCTTCCAAACTGCAAGGTTGAAAATTAAAGGTTAAGTTGATTATGTAACAAAGTTTTATACTTGTACCCATCCAAGAAATATTAAATTATGATAAATGAGAGTATACCTTAATCAAAGGTGAGACACGGACTGGAGCCTGGATATCTGCCATTTTCTCGTACAACTTCTAATTTACGTAATGAAAAAAATAGACCGAAATTTCAGTGAAGTTCAAACGTCAAAATTACAACCTAAAACCTATTAACCTAAAAATCGAAGTTGTGACAGAAGACAGAATCCAATTTTGCCGATGCCAACCATAAAAGATGAAAAATAGAGAAGTATTTTAACGCCCAACAATATCGTAACGCTTGTTCCCAAAATTAGATAGCAGTTTTGATATAGGCATGTGACAAAAACATGAAAAATAACAATTGTCTTGTTTTTAAATTATCCCTATAAGCGTTGTTTATAGTTTCAAATATATGCTCCTCAGAGCGCAAACAGTGTGCCTACATTTATAATATATTTATATAAAACGATAAACAAAGAAAATAATTAAAATTACGGGTTTTTAGTCAGATATAACAGTAGTATGTCAGGATCATACGAAGTGTTACCATATTATTAGTAATAATACGGTAACACTTCATATTATCCTGACATACTTCGCAGCAATATGTATTGGTCACATGTCTTACAGTTGATAACGTGTATCGGTTTTTGTTTTGAATCTGCTATAGCTATAGGTAGGTACCTAGTTTTCAAGCAGTCAAGCAGTAAACAAACATAATTTTATTTGTATCTATATCAGTTCTCAAAACTACTTTTTATTCTGTTAAACATGCGTTTTAAATGTAAAACATTGTCAAAACAAAAGTGCAGCCACAATAATAGAATGAAAAGTCCCAAAGAATTGAAATGACATTCGAGATTCCTATTTGGCTGGCACACGCACACGCACATCACGCATGCTCATTATCCAAAGAACCAATCGCTAAAATGATTGGGTCCGGAATGGTGAATCGGTATTTATTCAAGTATTTATAAGTGTCAGGATTTTGTGTTGTGCCACAAATATCTGTCATCTCAGTAGGGAGAATGGAAATATTTTTAGTGAAAACGAAAAAATAGTGCTTCCACACAATGGCGTTCTTAATGACAGCCGTGTCTATTATTGGTTCGATACTGTTAACTCCTTTTTTGATGGTCTTGTTGGGCATAATATTTTTGGCTTCAATTGGAAAGTCATTAGGAGTAAGAACATTATACGTGAAAATTCTGCTTCTAATATTTGAGGTGAGTGTTTACTTTTATTGTCTTCCTTAGGGTCTGGTGCAGGTATCGATTTTATTTGCATTTGATTGATAGCAATTAATTATGCCCGTCTTACCTAATTGCTTTTTAGCACCTAGGAGCGAGCACTAGGTAAAGCAGGTAAAATACCTACTTTATGTTTCTTGTTATCCAAAACATTTGATTTCCCCAATCCGATGGAAATCTCTCGAATTTAAGGTAATAAAATAAAATAGCAATGACTAATAATAGGTTAATGTTATTAGCTCCTAGGTACATTAATTTATTATAATTAATTATGAGAATAATAGAAGCTTTCCTCTTCTAAAAATATGAAATTACCTATTAATTTGTCGCTTCCCAGAATGTTTTTTCCACGTCTATTGACAAATTTGATATTTTATTTGAAATTTATTTGTATTTTTTATTACCTCTACACTGTAGATAATTTCATAATTCTTCAAGGAATTACAGCCATTTACATAATTGGGCAATATGTACTTTAACATAGGTACCTGCTATCACTTAAATCAATATTTTGTTGACATATAGGTAGGTATTATATTTATGTTGTAATGAAATTCATGATGGAATTCTACGAAAATGAACATGGTTGTTTAGGTACCTACCTGCAGTCTTTTATTTCTGTACCTATTGCAGTTATAGCACACTATAGTCTATACTGTTATTTATACAGGTAGGTACATACCTAGTTGAAGAGTTAATAATTGGTCACGAGATGGGTAACGTGGCCCATCTACTTCCTACAATATGAACCAAAATAGTAGTAACTCTAACTAAATACTAAATAGCTATTTTTCTCATCCATGCATTAAAAGTGATGTATTTAGTTTATAATATGAGCGTTAAACTGAAACTTTAACGCGCAATAGGGAACATTCTCTTTTTTTTATTTCATAAAAATGTACTACCATACTGAAAAATAAGATATGCAAAATATGAGGCATTAATTCCCAATAATAAATTTGTTATAAATTATTAGTCTTGCACGCGAGCGATTCGTTTAAAACAGGTTCAAAGTCATGACCATAGACAACTGTCTAGGGTCGTGACGCCACAGCCTACGATGACGGCGACGGGGAGAGCGATTCGGGCGGCCACGGGATATCCCAGCACTCGACCGCTTGATTTCATAGGCCGGAATACCGAGTATTGCAGGCTGTGACGTCACAGCTCGTTTCGGCTGCCAGCTCTAAATAACCTACTATGAAATGAACTTTACAAAACCAGTTGCGTAATATTTTCCTTTCGTGACAGATTGTGAAAAGTAAGACGTTTCCTAACGTCAAAGGGTTTTGGAAAATGTCACCTTACATGTCAAAATTAGAATGGCAAACGTAATTTTAACAATATAAAGATTCTGACGGCGACGATATCTGAAAAAAAAACAGTCATAACAGCGTCAAAAATTGTATTCAATCCTTATAATACATTATAATATCCTTATAATACATTAATTAATAAGAAAATATATAGGTATTTATGATACAAGTGTAAGAAGTATTGTTTGTAATAGATATATATGAGAACGAAAAAATGCCGCATCGTCAAAGAATGCGGATACGCTTTGACGAGATTAAAGTCGGCACGCGCTCATCATAGACATCGGGTTTCCCTTTGACGATGTAGCATTTTGTCATTCTCATATATGTCTGTTACAAACTATACATGTTTAAGGCACGCATATGAAAGCTTGCAGAACGAGCGAAGCGAAAAAGTAATTTACTTTACGCACTCGTGCGTTAAATAAATAGGTATCACTTTTCACATATATGCGTGCGAAAAGTACATATAATTTTTTATACATGAATGAGAAAAAAAATTAAGACAAAATCATTTAATTAGGTAATGACACTTTGACTTGGTGATTTTTTTAAATAATCGCCTCGAGTGCCTTTATCTGTAAATAAATCGAATTCCTAATCATTCATACTTACACAATTATTATAACAATGAATCAAAATCCATACCTACATAATATATGACGATAAATCAATAGTGATAATTAGAGCTCTGTTGCTGTAGATAATTTGCCTCATATACCTGTTATTTATAAATATATGAATACAAGGTAAATTCCATTTACCTTCTATTTACCATTTTTACCACTACCAGCTGAAAATTAATAATAATAATTTAGGTAGGTATCTCAATCTCTGGTATACTTTTCTTGATAGCTCTACATTCCCTAGGAGAAAGTACTTGACCACACATTATATACTAAATAACCTCGGAAATAACCAAATATAATATGGGAAATTGATGTAAAGTAAATAAGTGTTGCCGATTTCTAAAGTTTAATTTCTACATGGGTGTCCCCATTTCTAGAAGCTGAAATCCTAAATCTGTTTGGCGGATTTATAGCAGTTGGTTTCATGAAATAGGTGCAAAAGGCTACAAGGAAAATTTCTTATGCCTTTAAAGCAGAGCAAATTCTACAGACTGAAGGTTTGGCATATATGGAGATTTAAGGCCATCTTGCTATCTTGGCTTTGCTAATTTTATTCTCAAGGTAGTAGAAGATCGCTTTTTGTTTTTTTTTAAATATGGGAGCATTAAATTTCAAAATACAGCATTTAATTAGCCTTTAAATAGCCATAAATTATGCATAATACCTATGTCAAATCTTCAGCCTGCTTGCAGACTTTGCTCTGCCAACCTTAAAGACACTATCTTCTGTATTTTAAATTTAAAAACCGGTGTTTCCTGAATTTCGTACCTGTTAATTATTTTTTAATCTTATCCCTTAATTAATAGCTAATAGTCGTATAATTCGCTGATTCGACACACTTAATTATTATCAAGGCAGTGACGCCACCCGCTGCGGTTTTTAGCAGTTACTTTAGAATCCTATCGGACAAGTACCTAACGCAAATAAATAAGACTAGGCACTAGGCAGGTATGTAAGACCTAAATTAAAAAGAAACCGAACCGCGTGATTGTCGTCCCTTACGTACGACCTTTGCGTTAGAATTAAGTGAATGTCAGATAGTCGTTAGTTATCACTTATCACAATAATTATGTTATTATATATACATATATACAATAAACATTCATGTTATGTAATGTAAACAATGTAGTGTACTGGCTCTTAGAACCGTGCAAATCACGTGCGAGTGTGGCAAAGATCATGATACATATGACGTCATGATATATGTGACGTCAGGTGAGGTGCGACATTTCACGGTAAGTACCTACCTACCTATAGCGGAGTAAAATCAGATGTTTAGGATTTCGTTTTTTTATTCAGCTATAACTAAATGGGACGTTCAACATCATTTAGAGCATAGTTAATGGCCAAAACTATGCTCTACATGATCATCATCATGGGAGTTACAACTTTATTTAGTAGGGACGAATTTTGCAAATTAATTTTTTCCTTGACCGCGAAATAATTTGAAAAACACGTTTTTTAACACATATATGGCGTTATTAAATCAACGGCTCGGGATATAATCATGAAATTTTGGCTACTTATAGAAGACATTACAGTGCTTCCGATGGCGAAAATTAAGTTTTTAAAATATGAGACGTTTTTGATAAAATTAGCCTTAAAATCGCTACTAGCTAATCTGTGCCCGGAGAACTTCACCGTGCGGAGAGCTATGTTAATTATTAAGAATTTATAAATCCAATGAAATGTAGACAAAGCTATGAAATAGTTTTTTTTTAAATTCAGCTTGCTAGGACATATATGGTTTTCGAGAAATCGAATTATCAATGCACTGCTATTATCTACATACCATTCTTTAAATTTATTTTATCCACTCTTTTGCACAGTCACACATTGTGTTGACATCTCTTCAATCTTGGGGAAATGAAAGTATTTGAGGTTACTTCCTTGGTAATGGTGTTATTATGGTAATTATTATAAAAAATGATTTTGCAATGTAAAATAAAGATGTATTTTTTAATTTAATTCAAGTGATATAATTTGATATATTTTTTTATTGATACTTACTGTTTATTTACTTATAGTCCTGAAGACTCTCCTTTAAATGGGCGCCAGTTCTTACTAACAATAATTTTGAAGTATCTGGATTAATAGAAATATAGATAGAAACACTTGTCCTTCTAATCGTTCCTAAAATCATGTTGGCGAGAAATACGTCATGTGAGATACATGCGCACGACTGACTGATTTTGGTTCGGTAACCTGACAATACTATTTTTGCATTGTTGCATTGTGTATATATAAATAAATTATATCATTGAAAGGGAAAAGAGATGCATCTTGAATCTTCTGATGTCGATACCTACCTACTTAATCTGACTAAAATTAATTGGGGGGGGGGGAAGCTTACTACTGGATCCCTCAAGCGGAAAAACATGTAGGTATCACGGTTTCCAATTTGCCCCAACAATTAATTACACCAAAATTTGTTACTCAAAAAAAAATTATGATACGTTGTATGAATTTATTCATTTGCCAAATACACTCCATATCAAAAGATCATACAGGGTATTTCAAACTAGCCGTAGATTTGTGTCAGTTCTCAATTTTTAAAATATTTTCAACCTGTCACTTCCGGTGTAACCAGAAGTTAATCAAAAGGTATATATTTTATAAAAATATGGTATTATTGACAATTTCGAAAAATAACCATGTCACTTTTTTAAAATGGAATCCCCATACATTATTAACGCAATAAACAGAATAAAAAAACCCCATTTATCACTATAAGGTATTCTTATACCTTATAGGTATAAGAATGCTGTTTATAAGGAATATTTTCAGAGATTTTTTAATTATAAGCGATTTAAATGTCTGCACAGAGGAACTGCCAAAAATAACTATTCACACAGGAACAAACTTTATTTCGTACAGCAAGACGTATACAAATGTAATGTTAACAGGTTGGTCAGCGCAGCTGGCCTTTTATATAAAATAAATGCAGAATAAGCATTTGCTGTGTTAGCGTTTTTATGCCTTCACTCAAGCACTTAAGTAACATAACGTGTAGTTTATGTTACGAACTGTAAACAGAGTTAAAATAAATATAATTGATAAAATATACAATGATGTAACTAGCGTTATTACTGGAAAGTGTCGTTATCTGTCGATAACTTTAAAAATAATAGTGACAGTGTGTCCGTAACGGTTTGACAGAATAATTATTGACAATACTTATTAAGAAGACAATTATTTTGTAATTCAAACTGAAATTCATTAAAAATTGTATCAAAATGTGTAGGTACTTAAATACTACATAATTTAATAACTTTTTTGTTTCAAATTTTGCCTATTTCACGTGAGCATTCGTCACGTTTCGACGTCATAACTTAATTAGGTTTTTGCGTGGTAGGTTTTTGAATTTCTGCTGGATCCCATTAATTTTTGAGAGGGCCGCCTCACTCTAGTCTCCAGATCCTCTTGTATCCACGGGTGTTTTGTATACAATTTCTTTGATCTTGCCCCATAGATACAAATCTAGAGGAGTTAGATCGGGAGACCGGGGGCAACTTCATGGACCTTGACGTCATAGACCGGTCATCATACCCATCAGACCAAACATATCAGTCAGCTCTGCTTACGTTACGTGTACAATGGGCAGGAGCTCCATCCAGCTGATACCAACAATTTTGAAAAGTACTTAGCGGCAAAATGTCACTAACGGTAGTTCTTAATACCTATATCTAAATATTGAGAATTTATGATTTCGTCATATATACAAAATGCTAACTGGTTATTCATTAGTAAAACAAATACCTTAAAACAAAATTTATGTTAAGCACCCTTTCCTTTGCAAAATGTGGTTTCCCTGTTGCCCAAAAATGATTGTTGTGTTGTGTTAAATATTCCCTCACGTTTTACTGGGTCATCAGGTAGCAAGCGTGAAGCGTAATGGATTTGTAGTTAATTATGCATATTATACTTATGCAAAATTCATAAAATCGCAAAATCGATGTACAATACTGTAATGTAACCAACCCGGGTCGGTTAAACATAATAAGCAGAGAAACACATGGCCGGGGTACGTGATCGTCAAAAGGGGAAATACCTACCCTACGTTGTATTTAATTTAAATTAACCCTGTCCGAGATGCACTGGTTACTAACGAAAAGCGGGAGTTTTGAGATGAAAAAGAAAAGACTAAGCATTTTTAATACACCTACTGATTTATTTAAACAGGTATTTATTTATGAACAATATAAAATAAATAAATGCCGTACTCAGACGAGGGGAAAGAGCACGGCAGAGAAACCCTCGATCTCTATTCAAAAGAATCGCAATAATGCTGTTGGACACTTAGGTGAAAGTAAAATGAAAACTTACAAGGGTTGCCATACTTGTGTTTTAACCTACAATCATTCTCAAGATACAAAACTGAAGAGTTTGTTGTTAGTTGGCCGACTTTCGTCAGAAGGTACTGAGGTCCCATACGGGAGGCAACCCAGCTAGTAGTTGTAAGGTTTTGGTGCGAAAACGAAGGTCCCATACGGGAGGCAACTAGCGTGTTCGCCCAGGCACGGGAGAAAAGTGTTAATAAATTCAACAAGGCGCAAACATTCATCATCTCATACAATAAGCGGCAATTAAGTCACTGTTATAAGCCAAAACCCACAAGTATGGAAAACCTACTCGTAGTCATGAATGGAACAAAAAGGTCAACAGCATTACTTAGATCGAACTGAATAAAACAAAATGAAATAATCTTAAAACAGAATGAGCTGAACACACTAAATAAACAAGTAAAATGTTCATAGTTTATGCATAACGTATCATAATTATTTTTAGTTCAAAACATAATATAACACGGACAATTTTAATAAAATGGTGGCATAAATTCTCGAGATAATAAATTTAATAATAAACATTACAAATTAAGTATATTTACTAACCTGGGAAATTTCACGTCAAACACCAACACACACCAGAGCCCAACTACCTGCTTCCCCATATGCAATCCCTCGTCTCCCTGTATCCCGACTTATCTAACCCACCCCGCACCACGTCTTTCCTAGTGCGTGCTTATACCGTAACCACTTGTTATTTAAAAATCGGTATCTCGTCTTTAAACAAAACAGAGGTCCGACATCGCAAGTTTATTAACTAAATAAGGGATAGGGTCCATTTCAATACACTGCCAAAACATTTGCGGCATTGGTTATTGAGGTATGTGGATAAGCAGTGAAATAGCCTCGGAAATAACCCAAAACGTTTATCTCGGTTTTGTCATTTCCTGCTTCCAGATTCTCCGGTGAAACCGGTAGTCGTAGAAACTTGTAAAGTAGATGAAAAATTGTCGCCTTGATAACATGTGATTGCCAAGTTGCATCTCGATCAGTTAGAAAATAAATAAATGGCAGCCGGAAAGTTATCTCATTGACACCCGTCGTAGTAAATAATACAATGCTATACAAACGTGTTGAATTTCTCAATTTAAAAAAGTAGGTACTTACCTACAATAGATGATGGTACGCCTGTGGTTTTAATTACGGTGAAAATATAATTTCGCGTGTTTTATGATTACGTAGATACATACTTTCACTTAGCACTTGGCGTGTAAAATGAAAGTATTTTACAAGGTCTGATCATTTCTGACCATCTGACTTACGGCGATTCACTCTTCACTCTGTCACCCATCTCATCAGCTGTAGCACAGGATACTATAGTGCTTTCGTTTGATATGCAAACTGATGCGGTGTTCAGTGGCACACGGATATAAATTTCTTTCGTTATTGCCTAAATTGAGCATCAAGTTGTACACGCAGCATGCAAAATTCCATGGCAGGCACGGCCGCCAACGGATTTTGCAATACGCTAAATGGTTCCTTCTGTTTGACATATTTTCTAAAATTCTACCGAAAAAAACGTATCTGTATTTTTGCCTCAGGGCCAGAGAGTTTCCATATCTTCCGTTAAAATCAATCGGCAGAGAATTTCTATGCGTACAGTCTCACATCAACAGTAATGGTTTCCATAGAAGCTACCGATCAAGTAGATTTAAAAAATCGCTTACTATCCAAATCTTGAAACTTGGCCGTTACGTCATAGGAGGTCCTGGTCACAGCCAAATTAATGTGTGTCCGGAAACGACTCGTCCGCATGTATACCAATACCCGTTGACAGATGAAAAACGTAAACAAAACCTACGATTTGTATGTTAAAATCATGAAGACTAGAGATAAGAGATCGAGCTTTGTTTAAGTAGTGATTAAACGGTGCGACCCTACCGCGGGTATGTTTTAACTGTAGATTAAAAATAGATTAGTGACGTGAGCGACTTCTTTTAAGATTTGGAGTGTATATATGGTGAAAGAACTGGTCCTCGATAAATAAATAAACTCCTGGACTAATTTAACGCACCACTATAATTATTATTTGTCCCAAATTTAATGCTACTTTTTTCCGAACCAATGGTCCGATTTGAATGAACTTTTTTTTACATAGTAGGTTGGTTCTTAGACAATTTCATTGTGCTCGTTATTTTTGAAAAAAAAAGTTAATTTTCGTTTTTGAAATGCGCTTTATTTCGAAAATTAGTAACATCCTGTGCGGTATATTAGCAACCATAACGTATCACAGACTGGAGCCTCATTTTTAGCCTTTAGAGGTGACGATAATATCGTTATCGTTTATTGATATCGATAGTATCGATAGTCTGTGGGTTTTTTAATTATCGATAACATCGATAGTGGTAAGTGATAACATCGATACTGGTAAAAAGAGTTTTAACATATTAAACGTATTATCAACATAATTTAAGCACCATTAATCTTGTCTCATTGGAGATTTTGTTATATATTTGGGCATATGAGTTGCTAATATACGTGGCAAAGTTAAAACATCTTGTATTGTAACATCGACAATCGTCAAAAGCTCCCTTTTCACCATTGTTATTTGGAAATATTTTTTTACTGGTAACCATTCGATTATATCCATCAGGCACTACCAGGCAATCGTAACTTGCAATACAGTTACAGATCCCGGAGGAATAAGAACCCCTCGAATAAGAACCTGCTCGTACCCTCGAATGGATCTGCATTAATATCTTCGTAATAGTCACATGTATTTTTCGATTCGAAGAGCAGTAAACCGTACAAAATCAGTACCTCGTACTTATGTTGTATGGCTTTAAAAAAACATAGTAGCACGCCCATGGCCGTTATGATTATAGTGTTTTATTACCATCTTTCATTTTTAAATAGACTATAATTCGTATATTTTTATGTAGCTATTTGTTTGAAAATCTTAATTAATTACTAGATTAATTAATTAAGTTGTTCTTATTTTTATTTGTTTGCAATATCTGAATTATGGTTATATATATTATATTTTGAATATGATTTGCAATCATATAAGTAGGTCAACAATCTTTATTATGGAGTTGGCACAATATAAAATATGTGTTACATAATTAAACGTTTAAAAAGTGCAATGAGGAACGGCAGACAACAGATCCTGTGTTGTGATGATATCCTGTCAATCATTTAATTTAATGCACCCCTGTTTCCTTTGTAGCAGCGGTGCGGCGTTTCACAGAGGAATTTGCACTTGGTCCAGATAAGTTGCATGGCATAGGCACAGGTGGCCTATACATTGGTTGCATGGTATACGCTTAATTATTGGGGCCATTTATTTTTCAACAGTTAAATATCGTTGGTCCAAGAAAAACGGGGATTTTCATTGTTCGTATAACCTCGTTATTTTTTAGTCCATCCTCGTTATTTAGTTAGCATCTTGCTCCATCATACCATTTAAATGTTTTTATTAGTTCAAGTGTCCAAACACTGTGAACAAAATGCAAACATTTCAGCCAACAAGTCATTTAGCAAATTTTTTGCACAGGACCAAACCACCTTCCCCCCCTCCCCCCGTTTTCGAGGTCGCTGAACACGATCGCGTAGGGCAAATTTCTTTTTCGGCTTGCGTTTACCCCCTATTCGCCAAAAACCACCCCCAAAATAAGAAATCCCGATTCGCTCTCTTTTATCGGCAAAAATTGCATCTATGCCCCATTTTCGCGGATGGCCAACACCGTGCAACTATCCCCGGCTCCCCCCACCCCTCCGCACCCCCCAAATATCCTCAAAGGGGGTTGGAAAAACATTTTTGATGAACTCAACGTAATCCGCCGTTTTCGTGGATGCTGAACACGGTAGTCGACATTTCCCTTTTGTGGAAGGCATCCTCACCCCCTAACTCGAGAAAAACAAGCCCCCCACGGGGGTGAACATGGAAGAAGTGTCCGAAATCGGCCAAGTCGGCGTAATCCCCCGTTTTCGCGGACGCTGAGCACGGTCGCCGATATTTCCCATCTGTGGAAGGCATCACCACCCCCCAAATCGACGAAAACAAGCCCCCACGAGGGTGAACATGAAAATAAAAATCGAACTGAGTGAAGCAATCGCTCCCGCCGTTTTTTGAGATGCTGAACGGGACGGTCAAAAAAAAATCGGCCATTTTCACCTTCGTGGGGGGTTGTTTTCTCGATTTGGGGGGTGGGGATGCCTTCCACAAAAGGGAAATGCCGACTAGCGTGTTCGGCATCTGCGGAAACGGTGGATTACGTTGAGTTTATCAAAAATGTTTTTTCAACCCCCTTTGAGGGTGTTTGGGGGGTGCGGAAGAGTGAGGGGGGGGGGGAGTTAGGGATAATTGCACGGTGTTGGCCATCCGCGAAAACGGGGCATAGATGCAATTTTTGCCGATAAAAGAGAGCGAATCGGGAATTCTTATTTTGGGGGTGGTTTTTGACCAATAGGGGATAAACGCAAGCCCAAAAAGAAATTTGCCCTAGAGACTCCACTATACCCTGCATAAATACAAATTCAGGCTGTAAATTTGTAACTTGCAGCAACATTGGGCTGAACCATCTCACAATAATGATCAATTGATCAAATATCAATCGAATGTTTCCAATGAGTCGAATACTTAGAAACACACGGTCTATCATTTTGTGTATTTTTTGGAGGAGGGAACTAAACATTGTTTCGTCTGTGAACCAGATTTTCTGAATTTGTTGCTTGTGAAAACGCTTAGAAGCAACTGCCGCCGTTCCTGCAGTGCTGGTGACAACTAATTTATTTACAATGGGGGTTGGCCCCATATTAGAGGGACAAAAATAAAATTTTGAACATTTTTTTTTGCTCTATGGCGGTATAAACAAACCAACACGTCCTACAATACTAAACACCCTGGTTTTAAACACCCTTGCATTGTTTGAGATACTGTTTGTAACATCGAAATATGAGACAAAAAATTTTCAAAGTATACCCACAATTGCCGCAATGGGAGATCGGGGCAGTATAACTTTTCTTACAGCAAGCTAAAATCGTCACTATAAAGGCGCTTTCATTCAACAAGTTGTTATGTTTTGATAGAATACTAATAACTAATCAATTGTAACACGAAACCCATCAAAATAATACACTAAATTAAAGAATAACTGTATTACTTCTATTTCAAGAATTATTGTTGACCCCACTTTACCACAAAACGTTCGATGGTATTAGGCAATTTAGGCATCCAAATGAATGGCAATGATGCCGATGTGACACGTCCGAGGGACGTGTAAAATGGATCCATAATATTTGACTGGGAAACATTCTTATTCTGCATCACATTCACCATCCAATTGTTTTATGATATGACTAAAGGTATATAGTGTGATGAATATTTTGTTATACTACACGATAATGTCATAATGTGACGGGCGATGTATATAAAATCATTTGTTTTTCGTTAAATTCCTGGAAATCGGTTATACTTGACAACGCTGTTAAAAATTTGGCAGCAGGTGTAAATGCTGTATTCATTTGGGTCCGTAATTTATTCCCCTTAGTACTCGATGTCATACTTAAAATCTCGAGGAATTATAGAATATAAAAGAAATGTAAATTAATACGTGCTTTTTGGATTTTTAAAAGGTGTTTTATTACATTTTCAAAAATAGGGAAGCTAACTTTGTGAACGACCTCGTATATCAGTTGTAACCTTCTTCAATCACACCTGCTTTATGGTAATGGGGCTATTGTTTCTATTTAGTAACGTTGAAAAACAATATCGAACCGTTGCATTTGGTTGGAACAAATATAAATACAATCTAAATTCATTCGGTCGCAGTCAGGCTCTTGTGTATTTGATTTGAATTAAAATATTAAACTTGAGGTCAGTTTTATTTTTCCCATAATTTCAATCGGAAATAGAAGAATTGAAGAATCACTTAATGAATATTGAGCGTGGAAACTATTGATTTTGCGCGACTAGTCATCGTAAAACGTTGAAACGGAAGTGACTGAGACAACAATAATACTTAAATAAACGGTAAAATATGGTACGTATTTCGACCAGAGAGCATCTAGAGGATCTGAATGCAGCATAAGGTCGAGGATTAACAGGAAAATAATGCACAGGTCGACCGTAATGACAAGTGGTACAACTATTTACCAAGGACAGTCTCGTCGACAGATTCAAGTTTCCTTTAATGAACCTATTGACGGTCGGCCTGTACCATCGCTATGGACGATTCATAATATCATTAAACAAATTTAATTGCAAGGCTGTGTTGACTATGAACGGCACAAAAAATAGTTCGTCATAATCAAGCCCGTGATGACAGAGATATTAATATTGGTGCAATAGACTTAATAACCTTTGCTTACTACTTCCCAAATTGCTTATGACGTAGATTTTACAGTTAGGCCGTTTAAAAAAAAATGGTTTCAGATCATATTAAGTTCGAAAAACACGAGACATTTTTGACGAATGGAATTTTCTGAACAAATAATGAAAGAAACACGTGAGGAACGTTGTCTTAGGAATTTTATTGATACCGATTTGTAGTTTCCAAATTGTTTATCTTTCCATAAAACAAACATCGCGTTCACATAAATGAAATATTTACGCGAGATATTTGACTACACTGAGAAACGTAAACCTTATACTGATAACTTACCGCTCATACGCGGTCTATGGCGGCATGATTGATCGAAGAACGAAATCGGAAATACAGTAGAATTCGGATATAACGACTTCGTTTATAATGACTAACCATTTTTAGCGACGCGACGATAATTCAAACTCTAATACGCCGTTTTGAAGCTGGTGCATCAAATGTAATCGTTCGTTTTGGGCGTCGCGTCGTCCGGTTAGTACGACTAATTTTGCCGGTCCCTTGAGGGTTGTTATATCCGGATTCTACTGTAATTCTACGGAAAACCAGGCAGTTCTTCATCGCTAAAGCAATGGTGCCCGGTTAATCAGTATTTAATTTGTTTTGTTTTTTACAATTAAAATTATTATTATTCCGGTTTTGTAACGATAAAAACGTAAATTAAATAAGAATAAGTATCACACATTTTAATAAATATTAGTGATCGACTATTATTAAATTTTAGTATCCAGTGTCGATATAAAACGAGATGTGTCAACAGCTCTGCTAATAGGATTGGGTAACGTGTCAGTTGCTGTCGGCTTTCTCATGATCGAAGACATTTTGCGCTATGTGTACACAATGTATCTTATATAAGGATAAAATATTGCATCATAATTATTATGCCACTCTACGAGATAATATGTTTATGTTGCAGAACTTAATTTTTTAATACGTGTATAAATATTGTTTGACGGTTTATGACGATACCTACGTGTATTAAATTGAATTCAATAAATTATTATTAATGGAGGTTATTATCACAACAATAGAAATATAAATAATGGACAGTTATTATTATTATTCCTTGTTTCATTGTAATAACTTCTGATAACCAGACATTTGCGCATTGCAATAAAACGGCATATATATATATATATATATATATATATATATATATATATATATATATATATATATATATATATATATATATTGAAATGTTATGAAGAATATAAGAAGCTTCAAAAGTCCCACGTTTGGGCGATAATTGTAATATATGAATATAAAAGCTTAAATGTACTTACTTGGGATGATTATTGTTATGATTTGTAAAATATAATATGTGAAAATGCTCTAATATGTTGTTGACTTTTTTAAATTTATATAAAATGAGATAATAATAGTAACAGTATAGCGAAGAAACGTCTGATAACCTTTCAGAATACTTACACTTATTCTTCCCTATTGAATATTTCCTATGGGCGCCAGTTCTATGAACATTAATTTATAATATGAGAAGGATCACTGAGAACACGAGTACCCCATTGTTTATAAGGGGGGGGGGGGGTCCAATTAGGTTTATGTAAATATTTTGCAAGATTAGAATTTTTAAAACTCGTTATTTTCCAAATAGTGAATGGATCTACGATATTACCATATTTTGTTAAATCAATTAAATTTTAAATTTTCTCAAATTATAGGATGCAAAATTGTTTCCTGAAAAGTTTCAAAATAATAATAAGAAAGAAGAAGTAATTTAAATATGACTATTTTTATTGTCATATGCTCATGCAAATAAATAAACAGAATAAAAAGTTGTTACCTTATAATTTTTATGTTAATCTTTTAATTTGCGATGCACATACACTTAGCACTAGTTTCCACGACACTGGTTTGTTAACAGCTGATGCTGGGCTCTGGTGGTGTCATCTACCGGACGCCGTCGTACTATCTCTGGAACGCTGCTACGATTGCCGGAAACCTGTTGTAGTATATCTTTATCCTCAAACTGTGGATCGTCAAATTCTGCACTCTTACTGCGTCCTTATACTTGGAACTTCTTATAATTTGACTTCCGTTTCCTTATACTGCTTACCAAAGTCTTCTACAGGCTACGGACGCTACCAAGCCTCCACTTCTCACGTCTTAATTTCGGCGAAAACACTTTTTAATTTTAAAAACACATTTTAATTATTTTTGTTACGTTTAACTATTAAATTTAACAAAATGTTATACAAATTATTAGCGGAGCTGTTCTCTCGTTGAACGCTATGGCTGAACTCTCTTGCATTGTTATATGTAACCACGGATATGCCGTATAGAAAAACAACTGCACATCCTGGTTACCATTTTCTTTCTTACTGTTATTTTACAATCTGGGCAATCAGATTAATGCCTATTAATCCCCGTTCAGCGCGTGTTGTGTATAGAATCTTGCTTGTCGGTGGGCATGGGGGGTTTCATCAAGTGCGCGTTTTATGCAGCCCTCTGGTGGATTTTTAGGCTCGCGATATCTCTAAGGCATATTGAATGTATGTTAGTTAGATGTTTTAACGATTTGAGTAAATAAATGAGAAATTATTTTAGGTTTGCATTTTATGTGGGTGGAATACATGGAATGCAGTAAACCTTACTGATAAGTTTTAGTGGGGTGTAATGTTCAAGTGCAATATAAATAATCTGTTATAGATAGGCGCACAGCATCCAATATTTCTCAATAAATGCTATGAACATGAAACAATAAAGATTACAAATATAAATTGCTATAAAAAATATGTATATATCGTAAAAATAAACAAGTCTTATATTTAATATACGTTCGAAATTAAGTAATATATAAATAAGAGGTGTTTATTAAAATATAAAATATAATTTATAGAATCATAAATTGACAACTTATTAATAATAATTATTATTTGATCTTACCCTCCACCCAGAGTATATTCAGCGATTAAAGTAGGCAATAAAAGGTTGCCTAAGCTAGTGCGGTTTAAAAAAAGAAATAAATAGAATTAACTTACTAATTTTATTAGGTAGGTACCTACTAATTACCTGTGGACGCCACTGACCGTGCGCAACCAAGTCAGATGGTCCCCAATCATCATCGAACCCACTCTAGTCGCTTTCTGTAATTCTGGTGAAAGAACAATAGAAAAAGCAATATAATGGTATCTAAATTTAATTAATTAAAAAATTTAATGACCAAAAATTATATGAGAGCGATATTACACATAAGTTCAATCGCATATAAGTTAAACTGCACATACATTGAATCTCATTTAAATTTGAACAAGATATAAATAAATCCCAAACAATATCCCCAAAATGTGGTATTATACCTGGAAACATTTTTTACTTACTACCTGTCGGTGGAAGCAAATCCAACAAAGGTTTCAGGTGGAAGCAAGTTCTTGAACAATCCCAGGCTCAGGCTGAATGACCCGTTGAGAAAGAGGCTGAATTAATTTGTGCTTCAAAAAGTGTTTGATTTTAAAAAAAATTATTCACATATTTAGATTTTCACGTGTTCTCACTTTCCTTGTAGTTAAATATTTCACATTTCTCGTTTTGATGTTAGTTTTTAATTTATTATAAATTATGATAAAAAAAAACGTGTGACAAGACAATTTTTTTTCATTGACAACTTTTGAGAGCAGATATCTCGAAAACTGCTGCGTAGCGGCAAAATATATGGAACTAATTGTGTAGGAAATTTTTTATATATATACAGGGTGGTCCACTTTCGAAACCGGAAACTATATTCGAAAAATGCTTCGTTACAAAGATATAGGGTGGCAAAATTTTTATCAAAATTATTAATATTTTTAAAACTGCTTTAGATATTTAAATGAAATTTGGAACCATTGAATAGATAGTAATCTAGATACATTAGATTACGTAAAAAATATTATTTTTCTTCCACCAGTGGCGTGCGTACGGACAGATCTTCGGGAAATTTTAATGAAAATAATGGTACGCCAATGTTTTTTTAGAAACAAAAACTATTTCCAGGATCCTTGTTCAATTTACAACGAAGAAAGTCTTCTTGGTATGATAATTATCAATGGCTATGGCTATATATGCTAAAGTTCATATAAAGAAAGTTTTGTACGGCTGGTGAGTATTTTATTGGGTAATGCAAAACATTCGTGGTGTTCCAAGGATGGTTTTAGGAACTCAAAATTTTCAAGACTTCGTGCGACTTCAAGATTTCGTGCGTTTTACCAAAATGCACGAAATCTGTGGTGGCCACCTCTTGTAGCTGCCACGAGCCGCCACTGCGTTTGCAACACCGATTCATTGGACCTTTTACCTCAAACATATTGTAAATTTAAAGTGCGTTGTAGTGTTTAGAATGTGACCCAATTTGTTATTACTTAACATTATAGAACACTTTAAATTTACAAAGCTTCTACGAATGTGCTCCTTGAACTTGAACCTGGTGAGCTCGTTAAAATTTGATAATGGAAATTTACCAATTAAATGAAAATTGTGATCCTACCAACACAGATCGTTAAAATTTGCGTGATAGCTATTTGCATGATATGGTATATCTAATCTTTTCAATGAGGCGGTACTCGGTACCACCTCCCATTGGAAATGTGCGGAGTCGCAGCGTGACAGAGCTGTGTTCGATATCAAAACATTGTTTTTATTTTGTTAACATAGTATACTATGTTTTTAATCAATTAACAATAGTAGTCCAGGCAAATTAGGTTTAAATAACGAAAAAAATAGTAAATTTTGAACTTTGGCAGAAATGTTGTTTAAGGTATATATAGTTTTAATTGAAGAAAAATTCCCAACATTGCTACTGTGGTTGCGCGTCATTCCTTAAAATTGCAAAAACTACACCCGTGTGCGGTTTAGCGCGTATATCTGCTAAACCGTCAATTTTTACGCGAACATCTATAGTAAAAGCGGAAATCGGGCTATCGAATACTAATGCGGATTTTTATTTGCATTTTTACTAATTCCCACACCACCCTGGAGGTAGAGAATGTCGCGTTTTTTAAAGAAGCTTCCTCCGTAGTCCTAAACGAGTCTTCCCAATAGTCGGGAATAAACTAAAATTTTCGTAACTGTTAACAATTAAAACTATATACATAAACTACACTATGCGCTAAAAAAAGCATAACTCTAAACAACAAATTATTTAAAGAAAAAACGACTATTTCCGACGTTCACGGGGTTTCAAAGTTGCAGTCTAGAGAAAGCAACTCGAACTTGGTTTGATAGAATTATCGAGCCTCTATGAAACTAAAAAAAAATAAATATTCATCCCACTATATTTTTATTAACAGTATTCTATCAAATATTTTCCTTTTTAAACGGTTTTATTTACCTTGACTTCGTATATTTGTTTATCTATAATTATGTTTGTTTCAAATCTAAAGACTTGGAATTTGGTAGGTGAATAGTGTTCCGGTGACGATACATTTTAATATTTTTTTATAAAAAAAATCAAAATGGCGGATCCAAAATAGCGGATACAAAATAGCGGAGTATCGTATTTATGAACTGTATTGTCTCAAACTTGAAATTTTGCGATGTTTAAGGTCACTCAATACAATTTTTGACTCAAACTTAATAAAATGAAAATGGCGGATTCAAAATGGCGGACTATCCTATTTATGAACCGATTTGTCTCAAACTTGAAACTTTACGGTGTTTAAGGTCACTCAATACAATTTTTGACTCAAACTTAATAAAATGAAAATGGCGGATTCAAAATGGCGGACTATCCTATTTATGAACCGATTTGTCTCAAACTTGAAACTTTACGGTGTTTAAGGTCACTCGATACAATTTTGACTCAAACTTAAAAAATCAAAATGGCGGCTTCAAAATGGCGGACTATCCTATTTATGAACCGATTTGTCTCAAACTTGAAACTTTGCGGTGTTTAAGGTCACTCAATACAATTTTTGACGCAAACTTTAAAAAAAAATCAAAATGGCAGACTATCCTATTTATTAACCGATTTGTCTCAATCTTGAAAAACTTTGCTGTGTTTAAGTTCACTCAGTACAATTTTTCACTCAAACTTAAAAAAATAAAAATGGCGAATACAAAATGGTGGACTATCGAATTTATGAACCGATTTGTCTCAAACTTGGTACTTGGGGTTGTTTAAGGTTACTGGGCTTATTTGATTGCTTTTAACGAGTCCCATATTTTATACTTGGCGGCGAGGGTTTGATGATGGAGGCAAGAGGAACTTGCCAACTAAAAAACTAAAAACTATAAAATAAAAATAACTAAAAAAACTTTTAACTTAAACGGCTTTATTTTAAATCATCAGTTGTACTAAAAACCACAAAATAATTAGGACACAAACCTGGACCTTCCTGAGATTCTGGCATTTGGTAAACCGGTTCTGACATAAAAACCTTAGTTCAAATGCGCCCTACAATGCGCCAAACGTCAGAATCTCGTCGGTCTTCCGTCCAGGTTTGTGTCCCAATTATTTTGGAACCGTTTAAGTTAAAAGTTTTTTACCGATTTTGTTTACAATACGTACTTTATTGACCGGAGTGCGACTCTGAAATTTTTCAAATAATCAGTTTCACGCGCATTCGCGAACAAAGTGTTTTGTAAAATGAATACAATTATAAAATAAAAACTAAAAACCATACTATAATCTCTATATATAGGAATTTCCCGTTCTTTTGATTGGCATAATCAGAAAAATTCGTTTCAATGTTTAAGGGTGTTTCGTCCCCTTCCCGCAACCCCTCACGACGACATTTGCGATTTATTAAAAGTCAGCTCTCCCGATGCAGATTCCAAGTAAAAACCTACAACGACAGCGACTGCACTAATGCTTAATAATATTCAAAAATGTTCTTATTTTTACACTTTTAGATCCTCGAATTGGTTGAAGTATTTTTGGACATGTGACATGGGCGTATCTAATTTCTTTCCAATATGTACCTTAGGTAAAGAACAACATGGGTACCTAAATTGTCTATTAATTGTAAATGTCTGTTCAATTGCACAGTAATAAAAGTTATTTGATTAACTATCTGCCAAAGTGCACATGAGTTACTATTATAACAGTCACTGTTACAAAAGCTTTATCTTTTAAACGAGTTAAAAGATGAATATCTGTTTTATTTTTGTATGATATGAGAAATATGAAAATAAAAAAATAACAAAGAAAACGATTTATAATGCATTTTGCGGTCTGTTAATTAGATCGAAGTCCTAGTCCAAGCCAAAGTTCATAATTTGACAGTACATCGGAAGTCGCTGTCTTGCCGCGTATCCGTAATTACCATAATATGATAAGATATGATTACAATTATTACCAAAATTTATAAACAACGCGTAGAGAATTTCTCATGCTCGTCATTCAGCGGAGCAAAGGTTGGTAGTCGATGACAATGGGAAATCTGTTATAGGAGTACCCACGATACACTGTATCATGAGAGTAGATATACGTAATAGATATGCGCAAATACGCATATGTAATCCAACTACAAGATATACAGCACTTTTGTTTTCGAAAGAGGGCAGTGTTTTTAAAAAATTAAAACTTTTTGTTGGAAGCGAATTTATTCAAACATGTGAATCTCACAAGAGGTCGAAATAAACTGAAGTTAAATTGATACATAAAGTGAGCAGCAATCGCACGATTGTCTGCTTACCAATAAGGATATAAATGGGCACAAGTACAATCAGCATTTAATACAATAGCCTTATTATTAGTGGTCGATATAACTCAGCCGTATTTTACGTATTTCTCTCATATTGTATACCTAGTACACATTTGAACTAAAAGCGCTCTTGTAGATCTTCAAGTTGTGAGCGTTGAAAAAATAAAACACAGTCTTACATACACTGGCGGACAAAATTAACGGAACACAAAAAATTTTGCCCAACATACATTATTTTTTGAAACCGTCGCCTAATTTAGATCATCTTTTTTTAAAATTGTAGGAAATTTTGTAGTGAATTCGCTGAACTTTTTAAATTTGTTGTTTAATCAAAAAATTACATACATACAGGCTCTACCAATGACGATAGTTTTTTTCTCAAACATTGAAACACTATATGGGACATATCAGACACAAATACTGTAAACCATAATTGATTATTGCATAGCCTAATGCTTTCTTAACATTTCCTTTTTTTTATTCGCTTTGATATCTCCATATTTAATGAAAATATAGAGATTTTAAAATAATCATGTTTTCAAGTTTATCAAAGCTTTGGCCTCTGGTAAAAAAATTGGTAGAAAATTAAAAGTAGGCTTAGAGTAAAAAGTATGAAAATTAATAAGTTGTCAAAACGTTGATATACAGAATTTATGTTTTGAATATGGAACGAGGTAGAAGAAATCTTAAACATGATGATTGTGTTAAAGTATGCGGGCAGTAGCTGATGGGGCTAGGAGTTTCTGTTTCAACGTTTCAACCATATCAAGACTAATCAAGAGTCGTACAGCGGTTTCGAGAAACACAGAGTTACGATAGGCGGCGAGGACAAGGAAGACCTCGTGTTACGACAGCGATTCAAGATCGTTTTATTAGAGTTCGCGCTCTGCGAGAACGATTTGTTACCAGCACAAACCTTCTCACATAACCTCAAAATCTTTTCGTAAAATTTAAAAAACCATGTTTTTGGTTTTTGGTATTTTACTTTGATTTTTCCAGTCAAGATATCATCTTTTTGCAGTAAAATATGTTTCCCTCAGTTACCTGGCTCTTTTTTCTGCACTCGATATTAATGGCAACAATCCTTTTTTACCGGGATTTTATACCACAGACTTGTCGTCTTTACGCACTGTCTTTTTACATATAATACCCTCCATATTACAGAAATCACAAGTTATAATAACAACTAGACAAAATTTGTAATAATACGTGATTCGGTACAGAGCCACGGTCCATATGCATCTAAAATGTAACACGTTCCAGTAACAAAACGTCCCTACACGTCGACAAATATACAATCATTTATGCCCCACGAAAAAAATTGTAGCTAAGAAACCGTTAATTCCAGCAGATTTTTTTCTTTACTCAAAACTTCTTTGATGTCTTGGCTTCAAATTCTTCGCAGCATGTATACAAAAATTTCCATAAATAAAAGAGTCACGGGTAGCTTCGAGTGGAGACAGGCAGTAAACCAGGGGTCACGTGACTTATATATAAACCTTATCTACAGTAATACACAGGTATATGGTTACAACGTACAACAAGTTTATTCTTCAGGACATCTATTTCTAATTATATCCTTGTCTAACACGTACTATCTACAGGTTATTCAGTCTGCCTACGTCATACTTGAGTAAGCGGGAGTATCCGATGGAGTTAGCGTAGCGCGAGGAAAGCGTGGTATGAGAAAATGCTACGGCGGAAGATGATAAACAGTTGATTTGGGGATGATAATGAATAACTCTGGTAAAATGGGCTTGTGGCGTAAGTTTAAGCGGTGAGCGGTTATCAGACAGGCAGTAGGTTACAATTACAGTTGGAGGGAAGAAGCAACAGTGTAAGCCTGCGGAACGATCGAATGTTCGAGAACTCAGGTGTTAATCGGAAATTGCCATTTAAATGATTTGACTTATCATACCAGTTAAAGTGAGCGAGCGAGTATTGTTAGATTGGAGTATACCTTTACTAATGTCGGCGTGTATAATAGAAGCGTATTTGTTGACAAGAAGGCCTTTCGACCGGTTGTCAACTGGGATGTTGGCAAGAAGGCCTTTCGACCGGTTGTCAACTGCGGTGTTGGCAAGAAGGCCTTTCGACCGATTGCCAACTGGGGACGCTGACAAGAAGGCCTTGCGACCGGTTGTTGGTAGAAACCGCGATCCGAAGGAAATCGCGTGCTCACTCCAGTCTGGTATAACTTCTGGATGTCGTCTTTCCTGAGTCCTGTACTGCGTGGCTTACTCCTTGTCTCGGATTATGGCTGGAACTGCTAGACGGTTCATGGACGGCACAGCTAAGTGCCGTCCATGATGTTGAAGTTAGTGCTAAGACAGTAATAAGAAGACTCAAAGAAAGTAATCTTCATATAAGAATTCCAGCTACAGGACCCACTCTTAATGCAGAGCACAGAAGAGCTAGGTTACAATTTGCTAGGGAGCATTTAGAGTGGAATATTGAAGACTGGGGAAGAGTGCTATTTACTACGGGTGTGAAGTTATCCACATCCATATTTTCAGATAGGACTATAATTGATAAAGCCGTGGTCTCAATTCATATAGGTTCAGCTTTTGATTAAAAATGTATGTTTTAGGAATAAGTACATGAAAACTTAGGGATATAAACACAATACACATATACAACATCTGCTGAATGGATAAAATTAATGTTAACATACATAATTTAAGCCGAGATATGGATTTTATATTAAATTGGGGTAAAATTATTTAGATAAATAATAGCAATTAAAAAATTAAAAATGAAGGTGTAGAGTTTTTATTTCACGATAGATCGATAGAAAATTGAAGAATACATGGTAGAGTACCATTGCATTTATTTATCAGGTCGTCTAGGGGGATGAAATGGGGTAAAATTTGTTTAAAAAATAATAGCAAGTTTAAATGATGGTGTAGAGTTTTTATTTCACTACAGGTCGATAGAGAATCAAAGAATACATGCTAAAGTACCATTGCTTTTATTTGTCGGGCCGTCTAGGGGGATGAAATGGGGTAAAATTTGTTTGAAAAAATAATAGCAAGTTCAAATGATGGTGTAGAGTTTTTATTTCACTACAGGTCGATAGAGGATCAAAGAATACATAGTAGAGTACCATTGCTTTTATTTGTCAGGCCGGCTGGGGGGATGAAATGGGGTTAAAATTGTTTAAAAAATTTACAGCAAGTCCAAATGAAGGTGTAGAGTTTTTATTTCACGATAGATCGATGAAGAATTAAAGAATACATGGTAGAGCACCATTGCATTTATTTGTCAGGCCGTCTAGGGGGATGAAATGAGGTAAAATTTGTTTAAAAAAATAGTTTAAAAGTTCAAATGATGGTGTAGAGTTTTTATTTCACTACAGGTCGATAGAGAATCAAAGAATACATAGCAAAGTACCATTGCTATAAAGTACAATTTCATTAAATGCACCTACATAATTTTTACCAGTACATGGTGGTGCATTAAATAGCGAAAGGTACATTAGAGAGATTTTATCAGAACATGTTGTCCCATTCGCACCTTACATCGGTGACAATTTCTTGTTAATGCAAGACAATGCATTAACAAGAAATGTTGCTCATATTGTCGATGAGTATCTCGAGGAAGTAGTTGTTGAGACACTAAATTGGCCAGCACGAAGTCCTGATATCAATCCTATTGAGCATATATGGGATGTACTCAGTAGGCAGTTGAGAACAACACAACCACCCCCTATGACCCTCGGAGAAGTATAAGAGGCACTAGTCCAATTGTGGAACGCTTTGGACCAGGAGGAAATTAGGCGATTATTTTTAAGCATGAGGCGACGATGTGAAGCTGTAGTGAGAAGGGGCGGAAATACTCGTTATTAGTTTTTTTGTTAATAACATTAATTTGTTAATAACATTTTTTGTTAATAACATTAATTTGTTTGATTTTGTTTTTTTTTTCTTTCTTTAAATTCAAGTTGCTATTTTAGATGTTAATGCGTTAATTTAAAATAAAAACGTAAAATCAAACTTTATTTCCGGTGCTAGTTTTCTGGCCTATTTAATTCTTTTTTTTTTAATTCAAAGGCTTACAAACATGATGCTTTTAAAATCTCTCTATTTTCATTAAAAATGGAGATACCAAAGCGAATAAAAAAAGGAAATGTTAAGAAAGCATTAGGCTATGCAATAATTAATTATGGTTTACAGTATTTGTGTCTGATATGGCCCATAGAGTGTTTCAATGTCATTGCTCCGTATTCCATCAGTTACCAACTTGGACGTGAATACAATCCCGTGAACTTTTCTTTGCTTCCTTGGCAAACCAATGGTTGTTAATGATTTTCCTTTTGGTTTATCCCGTTGTTTAACAGTACTCTGCAAAACACATATTAATATAAGACAAAATTAATTCACTCCACAAGTATGAAATATGTGCTATATTGACAATGTTATATTACTAATAAATGAAATGTCATTTTCAGTATCATAACCCACGTCACATATAATCTCTTGTACAGTTTCCTCTTGAAGTTCTAATATGTACCTCTTGAAAATCTCATTAATTTCAAGTTCATGATAAGCCTTTCCTTGCGTTTGGCTTCGACGTGTCACATTGATTAAAATCATTGTGATCGACTAGTGTATCTAAATTGGTAAACACCGCGCATTCGGAAAAATATTTTTTTCACTAGAATACCACGTAAGGGATTGTATCCACGTCCTGCCAATTTATCAAACAAGCTGTGATCGACGCATCGCGAAAGATTCCAGGGCACTCGCCAGCCTCGATGAATCGTCGCGCCGTGACTGTCAGCTGCTCGCGATCTGGCGTGAATGAAGGGCCATAGTGGTGTTGTTCGTCCTCGGCATGCCCGCGCTGTATAGGTTGAGCAGATGCGGGGGGTTGAGCATAGTACGGTCCCCTGGGGCACTCCTGCTTCTAGGCGTCTATCGGTTGACAGCTCTCCTTCCACTTTGGCTCGGATGGTCCGGCCTAGTAACTTGATGACCAATCCGTCGTGCTCTGTCATACTCTGTCGTAGGCTTTAGCGATGTCCAGGAAGATTGCCCCTGTGATCTATCTTCGGTTGAATCCCCCGGTTACGTACTCCGCTAGCCGCAGCACTTGGAGCTACGTGGAGCTCTCTTCTGGACGCGAACTGTTCAACTGATATGGCGAACTCCCAACTAGAACTAAAACTCAGGAAGGATACTTCAATGTTTTGAAGGAACTTCATAAGTCTGTCCAAGGAACTTTGAATACTCAAGTATTCAAAGACTTTAGGAAAATGTGAAGTTACACCAATTATTGGTCTGTAATTATTTAAAGATGAGGTGATTTTTTCCAAGTTATGATTTGGAAGGGAATTCATAAGTTTGGTAGACCAACAATACGAGCTGCATATCTTTGCCTCCTTCCATCTTCTACCAAAGCCACAACTCTAGCTACTTGAATTGGACTAATTTGCACTGGCATTTTCTTTTAAAACGTTAACTGAATTATTTTTTTTTTCACGAGAATTTCAACTGAATCTTTTGACGTTTCAGTGTTAACCGTTACCATAGCCTCCTTGTTAAATATCAAACTTAATAGCACCGTTTCATCTAAAATGTCGCATCTTCGTTGCTGAAGGGGCTAGAGAGGTGATTCAAAAAAGAGAATATTGAAAAAAGAATGGTAAACACCGTGACCAACCTAAGAATTCAATACAAATAAAATTTCACTCCACAGCGACATTCAAATTTCGTGTCAAAATCATAATCGGTTTTTAAAGGCTGTACATTGAAAAATCCATTTTTATGGAAAGCCAATTACAAAATCGCCCTTTCAAACAAAAAAAAAATATTATTAAATAAAAAATTATTATTATAATAATTATTATAATTATTAAAAAAAGAATAAAAATCGATGGGCTGGTTTAAAAGTTATTGAACATCAAATTTGGGACAATATCTAGGTGCGCCACTTTTTATGTCCGTCAGTGTACTAAATGATAAAGTTAAAAATTCGATTTAACTTTTAGAATGGTAGATTTCCGTAAACCTACTTTCTGATTTATCCGGAGATACATCTACGCGATATATTGAAAAATAATACCCTGTATATACGTGGATATAATTTAGAATGGATAACACTATTGTTTAAAATTTCTGTACATACATCTATCACTAATCATGTTGCTCCACTGCGTTATATTCATTTTTTATTTGATATACATTGAAGATCAGAACGAATTTTGCAATATCAGGCCACCTTAGTGTGTTTGCTTAATTCATTATAACTTATCTACACATATTTTTACCACGTTTTTGTGCTATGATAATCAGTAATTTAATGGATGTCGAAAAAATAATGTATAAAAAAGTAGGCGATAATTATTGCTATTTTGATCATTCATTAAAATTAATGAAATTGGCGATCATTAAATTTTCGACTACCTATTTGCAAATTCAGTAAATTCAATAGTTTTTTTTTCGTTGCTAAAGTACAGGAAGAAAAAAAGCAACAAAATTGCCTCGTGGAGGAATGATGCTTATGAAACCGCTGCGTTGGTGGGCTGAGAACAATAACATGCGATCGGCGAAGCGGTGACGTATGTTATCTTCACTATGAGATTTCCCTCTCCATATTATTACAATTTAAAGATATTAGAGTTTACGTTTAACTGGAGATTTAAATCGTGTAGAACTAACTCTTCAGGCAACTTTTTTTTTCATTTAAATTAAAATAGGCGGGGAATGACATAATTATATTATTATTACATTAAAAATGCTTAAATGCCTAGTTGTACAGTAGTACTAGATTCCCTTGCGTCCTACAGAAGCGACAATGTTCACAAACAAATTGCTGACAAGATAAACACAGATTTTAATGTTGCTGAAGATGACATTCTCGGAAAAAGATAAAAAATGACAAACAAAACGCTTAAGGAATATCTAATATATGAAACACTGGTTGGACACACAATTACAAGATCAGAAGATACGGACCAAAATGAAAAACATTTAAGAGCGATATTTTATGAAATACTGAGCGTCATCTTGAGCAACATGAAAAATCGTAGAGAACGATAAACTCTTGATTGCAGCTTTCAGTAGGTAGCGAAGAAGAAAACATTGATTTAGAGCAGGTATGGGCAATCTTTGCTTACCTGAACCAATTAAACTGAAATAAAATAGAACCCAATACCGTCCCCTGAGGTACACCCATGGTAATCGGTAACGAGTCACTACATGTTTTATTACTTTTTGCTATCTGGTCTATAAGCCAAATTATTTTTAAAATATATTTCTAATACGACAACCCTAAATTCAACAGATTCCAAACGTTCAAATAAAATATCGTGATTAACAGTATCGTGTTTTTATCGTGTACAGTTACCACGTTACCCCAAAGACGGCACAATGGGGGCCTTAGATAGCTTCTAGCTGGAGATCGGAAATGTCCAGAGGTCAACGCGAGTCACGGGGAATAGAGAATAATATCGTAAAGATTCCAAACGTCCAACAGATTCCAAACGTTTAAATAAAATATCGTGATTAACAGTATCAAATGCTTTGGCGAGATAGGGAAAACCAGTGAAATTTCTTCTTTTTCTAATAATTGATTTGTAATGTTACAAACAAGTTGTGCACAGCATCTTCGGTAGACATTTACTCCCTAAATGACCACTCGATAAAATCTTATTTCCCTCTACAAAAAAATGCAATCTGTATTTCGGAGCTTACTCACTTGCTTTAGCAAAATTATCTGTGAGAGTGATTGACCACCGGTAATTAGTCACAAGTTTTCTATCACCAGACATGAAAATTGGAATAGTTACAGACCCGTTAAAACCTCTAGGAACACCAGTAGCAGAAAATTAAATTAATTATGTGACCCTCTTTCCCTGTCGTCGGTAAATTATCGAGCGCCAAAATGTGTTTTTATCGTGTACAGTTACCACGTTACCCCAAAGACGGCACAATGGGGGCCTTAGATAGCTTCTAGCTGGAGATCGGAAATCCCAGGGGTCAACGTGATTCACAGGGAGTAGAGGATACTATCGTAAACAATAAGACAACTCTATTATTTCAATAAGATATTTGTACGAAATATGTATATATAAATGTCAAAAAATCGACTTTCAGCCTGCCCTGAATTTTTTTAAATCTCTCCCGATTACAAGTATTACATGCTACGTGTTTCCTATACCATAAATGCCCAAATATCGCCAATGGTGATTATTTGGTATCACCTACACAAACGATATATATACACCAATATGACGTACATCAAAAATACATTTAATTTTATAATTTTTATTTTCTTTTCTAGTATGGAAGGAAGGACATTGAATCGGCCCAGCAGCACAAAAACGTAGAAAATGAAGATGACGACGAGGGGTATAGTGAAGAAATATGCCCTATAGATAAAGTATCAGAAACCAGTGAAATCAAGAGCGTTACGCCACCAAACGGTCTAAAAAATGGAATGAATGGCAGTGGAAACAGTCTAATCAGTAGAGATGACAAACTTATCCTCGTTCCGGAGCCACCGATGCAGAACAGTAAGGAAGAAGATAAGTTATCCGATGACGAATTGAAAGATGGAAATAGTAAGGTATAGTCTAATCTTGTGTACTTAAGATCATAAAATAATTCATAATGTGCGGGCTTATTTAATCACATAGCAAATAAACTAACTTGCATAACACATTCCTTGTAAGGTAAATCAAGGTAGTGCACTGATACTTGTTTGCGAAATATTGCCAGGAATATTCCTGCGTATTTAGGAATAGAGAATGCCTGTCTCTATAAAGTAATTTCACTATATTTTACTGGTAAAAACTACAATGCGCAAGCGGGGTTGTTTAACGGCCTGTCATGTGTCTACTTATTTTTACGCGGGTTATCGTGCTTGTCCTCTTCTAGTTAACTGTTGGTTAAATTACCTTGCATTGTGAAACTGGCCCTTAGTAAACACAATAGTACTACAACTCTGAGCTGAAGTGTACACCTAAACCTAAATGTCACTAAAAGCATATAATAGACATATAATTCAAGGTGAATCACCATGATAGGCGTCGTTGATAAGGTTTTCTTGGTTGTCTCTATCTGAAAGAGAATCATCGAAATAAAAATAAGAGAGCCGTCTATATTTTATATTATATAGTATGTTATACTCGTATATACCTTACCGACAGAACATCGTAATTGACAACATTGGGTTAACTGAGATTTTTAAAGTATCTTAAGCGCCTGTCGCAGCAGCATTATATTAAAGAAATTCGGAAAAAAAAATTAAAAAAATTGAAACAAATTTTGTAATGTTTTAAATGGGGGGTTGAGCGCTACCAGAAAAGGTGTACAAACAATTTCCCCCAGGGGATGAATTTCAAATAAGTCAAGTACGTAATAAATGTGCATCAGCTTTAAATATAAATTCCCTGTGAGTTCCTGTGAATTCCTCTTGTCTTTCTCTGAATTCCTTTTGTCCTCGTCTGAAATCCTCTCGACTTCCTCTGAATTCCTCACGAGTTCCCTTGATTTCCCCTTGAGTTCCTCTGAATTCCCTATGAGTTCCCATTGAATTCCTGCGGGTGTACAAAAGATTTTCCAAGTGGTTAAAAGTGGCGGGTTGAGCGTTACCAGAAAAGGTGTATAAAAGATTTCTCTTCCCCCAACGGATGAATTCCCCTGATTTCCTGAAGAATTCCCCCGACTTCCTGACGGATTTCAAATACGTCAAGTATGTAATAAATGTGGATGTGCTTTAAATACAAATTTCCTGTGAGTTCCTGTGAATTCCTCTCGACTTCCTCTGAAATCCACTTGACTTCCTCTGAATTCCTCACGAGTTCCCTTGAGTTCCTCTGAATTCCTGAGGGTGTTCAAAAGATTTCCCAAGTGGTTAACCCTGGCGGGTTGAGCGCTACCAGAAAAGGTACCAAAGATTTCCCTTCCCCCAACGGATGAATTCCCCTGATTTCCTGATGAATTCCCCTGACTTCCTGATGAATTCCCCTGACTTCCTGATGGATTTCAAATACTTCAAGTAAGTAATAAATGTGGATGTGCTTTAAATACAAATTTCCTGTGAGTTCCTGTGAATTTCTCTTGGCTTCCTCTGAAATCCTCTTGACTTCCTCACGAGTTCCCTTGATTTCCCCTTGAGATCCTCTGAATTCCCTATGAGTTCCCATTGAATTCCTGCTGAGTTCCTGAGGGTGTTCAAAAGATTTCCCGAGTGGTTAACCCTGGCGGGTTGAGCGCTACCAGAAAAGATGTACAAAAGATTTCCCTTCCTCCAACGGATGAATTCATCTGATTTCCTGATGAATTCCCCTGACTTCCTGATGGATTTCAAATACGTCAAGTAAGTAATAAATGTGAATGCGCTTTAAATACAAATTTCCTGCGAGTTTTTGTGAATACCTCTAAAATCCTCTTGACTTCCTCTGAAATCCTCTTGACTTCCTCTGAATTCCTGACGAGTTCCCCTGATTTCCTCTTGAGTTCCTCTGAGATCCTCTGAATTCCCTATGAGTTCCCATTGAATTCCTGCTGTGTACAAAAGATTTCCCAAGTGGTTAAACCCACAGTTTTAATAAAAACTTACACACATACCTCGTTCTGCTGGTAAGGTATTGAAATATTCTTAAACATGCTTATAAATCAGTTTAATCGTATTGTTGGTTTGTTACAGTTAGTTTAATTAATATTTGACTAAGTCGGTATGTACTTAACACAATTTGATATTGCGTTATTGTTTTACAGTTTACATTATAATCCGTTGGGCAAATAAAATCTATTATTATTATTATTAGTAAAAATAAACTCTGTAAAGCAAACTGTGAGATGCATTATGAGGTTAACTATTATTAAATATTGTGTAGCGCTACTATCTTGGTAATTTGTATAAGCATAATAATTATTAGTGTTAATCAGTTTTATCCCATACATATGTATGGTGATCTTTTGAAGAAATCTGCAGTGTTGAGGTTATCTTAAAATTAATACGACAGGCTGACAAAGCTGTAACATATTGATATATGCATGATACAACCATAGTTGGTCTTTAATGAAATATTAGGCATTTTTTACTCAAGATAACCCACTAATTGTTAAGATAATCTCCCATATTAGACCAGGGTCGATAATTTTTTAAACCAAAAAAAATAATAGTAACCCTTATGAAACCCTAAAGGATTTGTAATTTTTTTGTTTAGCAATATAACATGGAATCTTAAGTTTTTCGAGTAATTAAAGTGTAAATTTTAATAAATAGCTCAAAATTGTTCTTTTTTCTTTGCATTTTCTAAAATCATTTAACATAGTAATGTATATTCTTTTACACCATCAGAAAGTAGAGATTTCAACGAACAAAAATCCCACCGACTTTTTTAAAAAAAAAGATATTTTGACGCGAGAATTTTCGATTGAAAATTAGGGTGCTTTTTCGATATTAAGTCAAAATAAGGTGAAAAAATAAATATTTTAAATCAAAAAAATTACAGTGTGTTTGGGACATAAAAAGGTAAGTTTTCACCAAATTCCTTTTAAAAAAAAATTTTTTTTGTAATAGATAAAAATAAAAAACCAAAAACTTGGTTTTTTGAATTTTTCACATAAATTTTGAGGTTATGTGAAAAATACGTAAATACAAAAAATGTAGATCTTTGCCATTTAACTTCATAGGACTTGTAGTTTTGCCGGAAATCGAAATAAACCGTTTTTTACTCTTAAAAACTCATCCGCTTCCACTCCCCGACCTCAAACCGCCCGTAAATTGTTTTCCTTTAATTTTTGTTATATTCTCTTCCGTTTCCAATGGGTTTCATACCACCATTATTTTTTTACACTTTTTACCATTTTCAAAGGCCCTGTACTCAGTGGCGTAACTAGGGCAGGGCAACCGGGGCACCCGCCAGGGGCGCGAGCTCACACGGGCGCAATTTGAAGCTTCGTCCGCTTCACAAAAAAATTTAAAAAAAACATAAATAACAAAAAGCGAGGATTTGAGTTTATTGAAATATCTTATTAGTGATTATTATTATTGTTTATTGCGTTTACGTTTATCTTTATGTGGCTGTTTCAATCGTGACGCACTTGGGGGACTGGGTATTGGACTGCGTAGAAGGATATTTATTATATTCCGGTTCCGCCGACCTGTTTTCGTCTGCTTTGGCGCATCTGGTGACCCGAACCCAGCACGCGCTGCACTTTATAAAACTTATTAAAACACTAATTTAGCCATAAGACAAAACATTCACACAAAATAAATATAAGTAGACACAATAAACTGGATATTGTTATGCTAATTATAAGCACACGCAAGTTTCGGGTCACCAGATGACTAGCTTCTCGTTGCGCAATCGTAATATCACACCTTCTCTTGTTTGAATCATGGGCGCTCCACATACATGATGTACCTAATCGGCGATAATCGCCATGTAATTGTACCCTCGTGGATGGTGGTATTAGCAGTGACGTAGCCAGGGGGCCCGGACCCCCCTCGATATTATTGGATCCATTGACAATTTCATTTTCGGGCGTTTTAGTTTATGTCGATTTTTTTTGTTTATTTCATTTAATTACAGAACTAATTTGTCGAACAAATTTCAAGAGAATATTAAGTCACTCAGTCACGTGCAAATCATAGTATTCGTAGTTTCTTGCAAATAATTTTTATTACACCGAATTATACAGATCAAACGCAGGCTATTACTTTAATATCTTTTTATTTCAGTTGTTTCTGCTTTCGTTTTTTTATTTTTTTTATTTGTTTGTTTATAAAAATATATAAACACATTTTATTTTACTTCAATAAACTTATTCGTAATATATTATATAGCTTTTTTTTTAAATTGTAAAAGGTATGGAATTTCCATATCTTTGGCTTGTGAAAGTTGGTATTTTTGTATAAATCGATTTTTCATTTAAAATTCTGAGGTGCCAGGAAAACGCGTGACCTTGACAATTTTCGCCTGAGGCGTTATTAGGGCTTGAGAGGCTATCCCGGTAGTGATGCTCCGAACTCCCCCCCCCCCCAAATGAAAAGTTCAACTCTCTGAGTTGACACTAAGCAGAGTTACTGCCATAAATAACCCTTATTTACGAGACGAGGACGAAATATAATTCTAGATAATATAGGGTCCGCCAATAAGCGCGCTCGATCTTTAAAATGAAATAAAGCAAGTTGTGTGAGAGGTATAAATGAAATTTATTTTTTGTTTGAAAGAGTATTCGAAGGCATTATGTATGGAAAATAATATCGGTCAAATGTCCACCTCGGCTTCGCTGGGTGGCGCGCATACCAGAAGTCCAATTTTCAATGACTCTGGCGCACAAATCGGGCTGTATTTCATCGATGGCGTGGCGTATGTTGACTTTGAGGGCATCAGTGTTTTGTGGTTGGTTTGCGTAGACCTGTGATTTAAGAAAACCCCACAAGAAATAGTCTAGTGGGGTTAAATCGCACGATCTCGGTGGCCAGTTGATGTCGCCTCCGCGCGAGATAACCATTCCTCCGAAGCGCTCGTGCAGAAGATCCATTGTGGCGCGCGCTGTGTGGCTCGTAGCGCCGTCCTGCTGAAACCACATATCCTCGACATCCATATTGTCGATTTCATGCCAGAAAAAGTTCGTTATCATGGATCTGTATCGTTCGCCGTTTACCGTGATGGACACACCATCGTCGTTCTCGAAGAAATACGGCCCGATGATGCCTCCGGCCCAAAATCCACACCAAACAGTTACCTTTGCTGGGTGCATTGCGACCTGGTGGACCTCCTGTGGATTGTTCTCGGCCCAATAACGGCAATTCTGCTTGTTGACATTCCCATTTAACCAAAAATGTGCCTCATCGCTGAAGATGATTTTGCGACCAAAATCGGGGTCGACTTCCAACTGCTCTAAAGCCCAATCAGCGAAGATACGGCGCTGTCTATGGTCGTTTATTTTGAGCTCTTGTGTCAGCTGGATCTTGTACGGATGCATGCCCAAATCCAGATGCAAGATTCGGCGAAGTGATGTTTCCGAAAGGCGGAGTTCCTGTGCGCGACGTGAAATTGACTGTCGCGGATTTTCACGCACACTATCGCGCACAGCGGCGACATTCTGGGCAGATCGGACGTTTCGACGACGCGTCGGTGTTGGCTGATTGTTCACCGAACCGGTTGCCTCGAATTTGTTAATCAAACGACGGATAGTCGACTCAGCAGGACGATCAATTGCACCGTAAAATTGGCGGAGCGCGCGGAACGTTGCTCGAACCGATGAATGATTTTCGTAATAAGTTTTAACGATTTGCACATGTTGCTCGCGGCTGAATTGGTTCATGGTGATTTGTGAAGATACACTGAATAATAACAACTACGTTTGCCAACTCTACCACAAACAACATGGCCGCCATGAGCTGTCAAAGATCGAGCGTCCCTATTGGCGGACCCTTTATAATAGAATCTGCAAGAAACATAAATAACTATCATTTCTCTGCCTCATGGACTTTATAGTGGATCGGATCTAAGTTTTCAAACTAATTGTTGTCCACCAGGGGGCGCGCGCAGGCCTTCAAATATTGTAAAAACAGGTTTTTTTTAGATTACGCGTAATCGAGGAGACGGATAGACAAATGTTTTGAACAAGAAAAATAGGTCTCCTCGATACGCGTAATCTGGTTTTGGACCAGTCAAAATCGGTCCATTAGAACCGGAGATACAGCGGATTTAAGGTTTTTGTTTTTTAGGGGGGACAAGAAAAAGGGAATGAGCAATGGGGGTGTTGCGGGAAAGGGGGTGGGATTGGTAGGCTGATTTTTTCTCTTGTAGGTAATGGTTATCGGAAGCCCTGCCGAAATTTTTTTTGAGATTGCTCAATTAGGGAAGGGATGAGAGGGGAGAGGGTGGAAAAGGGTTAAACGGGTGTATCCCCGGTCCTTATGAACCGATTTAAAAAAATAAAAATGGATTTTTTTTGATTTTTTATAAGGAATCGAGAACAGCTTGAAAAAAACAAAACAAAAACACGGGCGTGGGGAGTGAAAATAAAAATGTTATTTTTTTGTTTATTTTTTTTGTTATATAAAAATGTTATTTGTTTTGGAAGGAGAGGGGAGGGGCGCCTATCATATTGAAAAAGTTGGGCAATTGTATAAACTTTACTGAAAAAAAAATTACCTATTTCGTTCATTAGGGACGTAACGGCGTCGAATCTAGGTTAAAGCCCTGTAGAAGGGCGAGAAGACGTCCTACGCCTTTAAGCCAGGGCTCATTCTCAAGGTGAAGGTTTCCCCTATTAATTAAAAAAAAATAATTCCCGATCGCACCAATAGTTTTCATACGCGCGCGAGTTGCGCGCCCCTCCCCTCTCCTTCCCATAGCAAAAAAAAATGGACAAAAAAATAACGTTTTTGTTTCAGCCACCCAAGAATTCCATGAGCACTAAGCACTGTCTAATTGAGCAGCAATATCAACACTTCTAAATAGTAGATCAACACGTTTTTTACGTGTTTTGCATACAACATGTGTTTTTTAATATGGTAACCTAAATGAACAAATCGATAAACATATTTTTAGTTCATGATAATTCCCCTGCAAATAACAAACATGGCAACCAAAAGGCGCATGTGCTTATTAGCCAATTACTATATATGCATACGATGCGCACTCAGCCGCTGTCGGACGAATTCTGACTCCGTGCTAGAGGTGGGTAGTTCGTGAACGAACTAGTACAATTGAACTATTCACCTCACTGAATGAAATGAATTGGTCCTTGGTGCCGGAAAGGATCATTCACCGCGAACTAAAACCAGATCTATGACTAAAACAATGTAATACGAAACCCGAAACCGATTCTTGAATTCAGTTAAACTGACTGAAATCACATCGGCATTCAGTCAGATCGGTACTTGAAAGTCAAGAAATAGCTACTTTTTTACGTGTTATATATATTTTGCAGTAGGTATATTTAAATATTTATTAATTTATTATTTTTTTTAATATTAACTTTAAATGGTTATATTTTTATTTTCTATATTTGTGCGTGTTACACGAATTACACGTACCTACAGAAATATATATGTTTGGTTGCTGGTTGCTGAAATAAATACTTCTATTTCCTTGTTTTTTATTTTCTATTCCTAATAATATAGTAGTCAAAGACCAGTATCTACATCTGTGGTACCTACGTGTTTTATTTCAGTATTCAGTGCATATTTCTTTTGCATTACCTACTCCCTCCGGACACGCCGATATTACGTAGGTACCGACCGACTAATGGCAGTCCCAGAAACATTAACAGATCACTGACTAACTGAATTAAAAGAATCATTCAATTGAATGATTCACCTAGGTGAATGAGACCGAAGGAATTAATTCGGCAAAATGAATTAGAATTCCCATCTCTACTCCGTGCCACCCACGATACACGTTTCTTTGTATCATGGTTGCCACCGGACTGCAACATCATTGAGCGTACAAGGGCGAGGGGAGGGATCTTTTATACATCTGATATTCTATAGGCTGATATCTAATTGGTTAGACATCTACGGCGTCTTTGTTTTGTATTTATAGCTTAGTACGGATTTCTTGATAGACTCTGGGTTCCTGAATGCGACTCTGTTGGTTTGTTTGAAGAGATTTTCTATCCGTTAGTCACGGGATAAATATAGACAGAACCATTTACTTCTTTTATTTTTTTATAAATTTTATTTATAAATCAGCCTCTTAATACCACCCCCTTTCCCGCAACACGCCCATTGCTCACTCCCTTTTTCTTGCCCCCCCCCCCTAAAAACGAAAACCTTAAAACCGCTGTATCTCCTAATGGACCGATTTTGACGGGTCTAAAACCAGATTACGCGTATCGAGGAGTAGGGCTGTCAACATCTGACTAAGTCGGTCTGGTTCGAACCATAAAATTTTTAACCGGGGACCGGTTATCCGGTTTTCAATTATATTTTGGTTTATTGATCGGTTCGATCAAGACCGGTTACTGACCGGCTTGATCAATATCGGTTTAGGCCATCGGTTTAAAATGGTTAATAATATTGATCGGTTTGAAATGTCTTGGCCCAGAGTCATTTAAATCGAAGTAAGCCCTTTCGGTTTAACCTTTTTTAAATATAATCAGTGGCAAACCGGTTTGAACCACAGCTGTTGTGTACCCTCTTTTTCACAGCGGGTATTAATATTTTGTGCTTTGCACAATTAAAAAAGAAAATGTAACATGTAATTTTTTATTTAAAAAACAACAGATATAGTAAGTACCTATAAGTAAAAACATTTTTTGTACTTTTGCTACTGTTTCCCGATCGACCTTTCTTTTTGAGAAAAATAATAATTATGCCCCGTTCTCCAATGTCGCGAGAATTTGAACGAACGTAAAGGTAATACAAAGTGAAATTTAATTATATCAATAAAAAAAAATAGCAAAAATAAATGTTGGGCATCACCAACGAGATTGAACAGGTCGCTGCGCGCTGGTCCTGACTAGCTGTAGCGGAGAGATATGGTCGTGAATTCGAAGGCCGTTGCGATACAAATAAGTTCGGTTTGTGGAATAACACTATTCTTACCTACGCCGGCTTTTACTGCAAAAACACTAAGGCAGGCTGCTTACGTTCACTAAAATATTAAATAATAATCCTCCGGCTAAGCGGATTAAGGACAAATAAAAACGAAGATTTTTTGTTCAAATTACGGAGAAAACAAAACGACAATCCGTCTTAAGTTGACAACGCGAAAAAAAATCTAAGGAATTATCATAAGTAGGTATCACTGCAAGCACGAAATGCAAGGCAAAACGCGAATTGAAACGAAGGCGAAATAAACGAAACAGAAGCAGAAACACAAATGCGACAAAATTAATTAAACAACAAGTTTCTAACGTTAAGTTCCAGAGGAGAACAATATTAAATATCAAAGCACGATTCAAAAAGCGATGACGCTGTCACTCAGAAAAGCGCGGACTCCCTGATTTTTGAGACATTTTTCAGGCAGCCGCGGTTCCGCTTGTTGTTGGTCGGCGTTACACGTAAATATATCGAAAATCGTATTACCCATAGCTCGCATTTCGCTGTGCAATCTATTGCGGTATGTAACACTACAAAATTAAAACTATCTATTCTGGTACCACCAGAATGGTGATAAACAGATAACACATAAGTTTTTATTTGTATTTATCTGTATTTTGGTAAGAAAAAATATCATCTCAATATTGCTATCACTCAGGCAATTTCTGTTTTGGGAGACAATGTTGGCGGCAGTAGAAAATACGCGCTCTGATGAAGTGGAGGTATATTTTTCTGCTAATTTAAATAGCTTAGGATACCTTTCAGCGTATGAACTCCACGACTTCATAATATCACTGTTTTCTTATAGGAATTCGCCCAATAGTTATCAATTTCTGATGGAGCACTGTCCATCGTTTCTTCAGGAAATAAGAGATCTAATTGTACATTTTCGCTTTTGGTTTCTATTTCTTCATCGAAACCCATCAACTCTGACCATTCAGTCTGCAGTATGTCTTTAATTTTCCGTATAAAACCAATCTTCGTTTCTGCTCTTTTATGCCGTGGATCTAAAATGTGGCTTTGTCCAATGGTTTTATTTCTTCGTAGCGAAAGCCAACATTATGAATGTCTTATGGAAATCTCGATTTCATATCTGTCTCTATGGTGTGTTTAAAAGATTTCATTTCCTGATTTCTCAAGATTCAATTCTTCAAAATTCTTGATTAGCGAATCAAGTAAATGTAATTGTAATCTGTAAATGTAATTGAAGCAGTGGGATAAGTGCCAGATATGTATGTACACTGCGCAACTTATTTAACGCACAACCAAAAAGTTTTCAAAACTCAAATTTGACGTTATGTATTTTCGACAATTTTTGTTCGTTTTGGTCGATTTTTTTTTCAAATTCTAGGTTTTTCTCTTAGGAATATCACTGTCTTAGTTGTTTTGGTAAAACGAATGGTTTTGATATTATACCAGGTGCTATAAAAATGTTATGTTTTTTTTCCGAAATTTCAAAACGTCCTGTGGGCTATACAAGGTACTGCAAGTTATTGCAATTATAGCCAATTTAAAGCCTCATGTTATTTCTACATTTTCTTTTTTTATTCATTTGTTTATCTCTGTTACTTCATGAAATACACCGTTTTGAAACACCATATGCTTTTATTCACATGAAATGCATTTATCGGACAACTCAAACAGCTAGCAAGCTATGGAAATCGAAGATTACACGTCATAAACTGACAACTGTGTCATTAGTTTTTTGTCGACAGTCCAGCAATAATTAGTGAATAATGGAACGCCAAACCAGAAATTTAACTCGTGATGAATGTGTTGAGGCAGCTACATTATTACATGGTGACGGGTGGAGTTACAACCGCATAGCTGGAAGGTTGGGAGTGTCTCACACAACTATAGCGAGAGCAATTCAAAGGTACGCGGAAACAGGAGAACATTCCAGACGGGCCGGTCAAGGTAGATCTCGTGTTACCTCTGCTATCCAGGATCGCTTTTTAAGAGTAAATGCTGTAAGACAACGATTTATAACTGCAACACATTTAAGAGCACAACTTCAAGACGCACGTGGTCCACTCATATGCGTTCAAACTGTACGCCGACGACTGAGGGAGGCAAATTTAAGACCCAGAATTGCTGCTCGAGGACCCGCATTAACAGTAGATCATCGAAGAGCCAGATTGAATTTTGCCAATGAGCATGTTAATTGGATAGAAGCAGATTGGGAACGTATTCTTTGGACTGATCAGGTCAAGGTTCAGTTTGTATAATTGTGACAGACGTAATCGCGTCTACCGAAGACCCGATGAGCGATACAGTCAATGCAATTTTTTGCACACAACTTTATATGGAGGTGGATCCGTCATGGTGTGGGGCGGAATATCTTTGACTGGACGAACGGACTTGGTAACTGTGAATGGAAATCTCAATTCTGACAGATACATCACAGACATTCTTGAAGCACATGTTTTGCCTTATGCCCCCTATATAGGACCCAATTTTTTACTTATGCAAGACAATGCGCGTCCCCACACGAGTCTTATCGTGAGAAATTATCTTGAAGAAGTAGGAATTTATCACATAGACTGGCCAGCCCGTAGCCCCGACCTTAACCCCATTGAACATGTTTGGGATTTTATCGGTCGGCGGTTACGAAGTGAGGGACGACAACCCCAAAATTTACAAGAATTGGAAGGACGCCTAGTAGAATTATGGAATGGCCTAGATCAGAACCTAATCAGAACTTTGGTTTTAAGTATGAACCAAAGATGTCGGGAGGTCATTCGCGGAAGGGGTGGAAACACCAGATACTAATTCTCTATTTACTTTTGTTTTGTTTCCTGTTATTCGTTCTTTTATTGATTAAAGCAATCCATTTTTCTAGGTATGTTTTTTGAGTTTTATGTCCTTTTAAGACCTTTTTCTCTTCTAAAACGCCTTGCATCTCTCAATAAATTATAAGATATCAAGGAAAACAGAACGCAAAATGAGGCATTGAACCAGTATAATGAGTAATAAATAATGAGCACTTGCTAAAAACAAAGTTAATAAATTTAATAAAAATCACGTCAACTCAAAAATTGGATATTTTATGAAGTAACAGAGATAAACAAATGAATAAAAAAAGAAAATGTAGAAAAAACATGAGGCTTTAAATTGGCTATAATTGCAATAACTTGCAATACCTTGTATAGCCCACAGGACGTTTTGAAATTTCGGAAAAAAACATAACATTTTTATAGCACCTGGTATAATATCACAATCATTCGTTTTACCAAAACAACTAAGACAGTGATATTCCTAAGAGAAAAACCTACAATTTGAAAAAAAAATCGACCAAAACGAACAAAAATTGTCGAAAATACATAACGTCAAATTTGAGTTAATTTTTTGGTTGTGCGTAAAATAAGTTGCGCAGTGTAGTTGCTGATTCAAAATGCCGCAATACAACAACGAGTTAATCAATAAGAACCCACTGCTTCTCTGTAAGTTCCAACTCTAAAGGTAAATTTCTCTGCCATTCAATGCTGAACTAAATGCAATTTTTTTTTGTCTTAGTAGTCTACCCAGCATTTAAAAAGTGCTGTTCCAACGAGTTTTTACAGACTGAATAAGGACTTGATTATAAATCTAATTAATCTAAATCTATTACGAACTACAATAGCTAATACAGCTTGCGCAATTAAACCGTGAACCGTGGCCGGTTGGAACTGTGCAGTTATGGACCGGCCTAAACCTAACCGGTCCGGTCACGATCGGTTTGGTTTAGGCCGGTCCATAACCGGTCCGGACATGAATGGTTTGACCGACTCGCCGGATTCGACTTGCTCAAACCGGTCACTGGCTGGTTAACCGGTTGCTGTTCGGTTAACCGGTTACATGATTATTTAAACCGCGGTCTGAACCCGTTCTGATGGTCGGTTAACCGGACCATATTGACAGCCCTATCGAGGAGACCTATTTTTCTTGTTCAAAACATTTTTCTATCCGTCTCCTCTGTTTTTACAATATTTGAAGGGCTGCCGCGCCCCCTGGTGGACAACAATTACCGGAAAAAGTTACCAGGGGGTAGGGAGGAATATTATTAACAAGTTGGAAAAAATTTTTTTCAAAAAAGACTTCCGTTTGGACCCCTCCGCTATTATTATATTCACCTGGGATAATATATAATCACAACATTCTCGAAAATTAGGTATAAGCCTATTTCTAAACAAGGCCAGTGGTTATTTTCACACATTTTGAGTAATTGGTTGGTTATTTTCAGGAGAAGTACAAAGACTTTGACTTATCCACAGTATTTGATTACTTGAAAGTGGGAGTCGAGGCTATTATAGAAGATCAAGTGACGTCACGATTCGAGGCGGAGGAGTTGAAAAATTGGAACTTATTGATCCGTACCAACAGAGGATATGAATTTATTTCTTGGAAACTCACAATTATATGGATGTGTGGATTCTTTATTAGATACTTCTTCTTGTTTCCACTGAGGGTCATTATCTGTTTTGTTGGGGTAAGTTCTTATTTCACAGTTTACTTATCACTCATTTTTAATTTATTCTTTTATGTAATTTTGTGCATACGTTAAAAGTTAGATCGATCAATAGTCTTTACTATGGTTGAACGATAACTGTTTACGTATTTTGTAATGCTCTTAGATATCTTGGTTGGTTATGACAACAGGCCTCATAGGACTCTTGCCGGGGAACTGGTTTAAAAAATGGATAAACCATCGGGTGTACGTGATAGCTTTCCGTATTATATCCCGTTCCCTATCCGGAATTATCCGGATTCACAACAAGAAGTGGAGGCCAGCGAAAGGCACTGTGTGTGTAGCCAATCACACCTCTCCGTATGATGTTGTTATTTTATCCACAGATAATTGTTATTCCTTGGTGAGTCAAAGTGGATCTTGGACTGAGGGATGCCTAATGGGCTTTCGCCTGCTTTGAGATATTTTGGGGTTCGTGTAGGTTTTTAGGAGGGGGTTACATACTGACTGCGGTTTTGTACAAGTCCTGCTGTGTCATTTTTTGTAAATCTACTTTATGTGTACCGTGACCGAGCTTACTGTGTATTTGTATATGATACTGTTCAACTGAATTTTAGGGTTGTCATCTCACAAGCAGATTGATTTGAACTATCCAAGTTGAGTTGCAAAATTAGGTAGTGTAAATAATTAAGTTTAAAAACAGTAAAATTTCGGTTTTAAGACCGAATTATTTTTACCTAAAATATTACTACAGTTCGTACAATATGTATGTATAATTGAACGACCGGCAACCCTGACCTACACATTGGCGTAGACATTTTTTTTCTTAGGGGGGTGAAAGTAGAAGGTCTTTATATGCATATTTTCAACACCACAGCTGATATTGAATGCAAGTTTCCACACCACTCATGAAGTATTGCTCTCAGCGCGTTACCATCTTTTAGTGGGTGGTTCGCCAGTAGCCATATTTCCCACAAGTAACAAAAATAAATATGTACAAAACAGCTAAGTAGTCGAGAAAAATAAACTTAATAACGGAAAAATAAAATAAATATACTTGCGATTGAAATACAATCATATTTATTGTGTAAGTAGGTACCTACCTAATCTACCAAATCGTTAACACTCAACAAAGACAAAGATTATTAACAGACAAGCTTTGACAAAGATCAGAGCTTGTTTGTTAATAGGTACCTACATAACTAAACCGAGACTAAATTCAACACATTTTTAAAAATCATTACAAATGCAATGCATACCTACCTACCAGGTTCTCATCACAAAGCGATTTCCAATACACACACTTTTTACAGCCAATCAAAATTAGAAACTGACCTTGAGGTATTCTACAGTCATTGAAAATTTTCCTTTCTTTTGTGGCTAGGAAGGTACACGGTTATAATTTTATAAACAGTCTATAGAACTTTTAATTTTGCCCACTGATGTAAATTATTAATTTGTGATCTAGGATTGTAGGTACCTACATAAAAATAAAGTCAATGGACAATAGTTACCTACTTATGTAATAAACCAGAGCGTTTTCAGTTTTGTAAATCCCAATAAAAAACCTAACTTACATCATATCGTTGCATTTAGCATTTATAACCTAGCGGCCTCAAGCACTGGAATATTTTTTGGATACAATTATTTGAGAAATGTCTTAAGTGGAGGATGTTATAGGTACCTACCTACCTCAGTACACGTCAGTACCTACTTCGAGCAGCCCATATCTCAACTTTTTTTTTGTTAAAGTCAGCTCTGCTCTAACACCCACTATCCATTTTTGCCGTCAAATAATATTTTCCTTAAATTTTTTTAACATGCCTATCCTATCTCGTAAATAAAGCGAGATCTGGTGGAAGTCGTTTTTCAGGTTTCATACGAAACGAACAAACATGTTTGCTAACCGCCATACTCTTTTATTTCAACTCTCGTAGCGATGTATACCTACATAGGTAGGTATATAAATAATATATTAGCAATTCCCGCGAACACGCCACTGTAAGATATGCGAACCTGATCCTATTCGATCCGAGAATCCGATTCCGATCCGAGAGATACGATTCCAATAAGTTAAAAAGAGATATACTGCTCGAATATTCGTTATTGGAAAGGTCGTGGATCGGCGTTGCCGCTTTTACTATGCCGCACTATAAAAATAGATGTTTACGTAATTGTCATATTTAAAGTAGACGAAAATAAATGTAAAAACGTAACATCTTGGCCTATAATATATTATTGTGTGCACAATTATTATTTAATAACATTCACAAATAATATATACAACTTTAATATAGTATGGTGGAATTTGATATTTTAATTGAATACTGAGAAAATTGAGAATTACATGTGAAGGGCTTCATGCAAGAAGTCCCTAAAAGCCATTTTCGTAAAAATGGGATTTGTGGCGCAATATATCTTTTAAAGCATGTACTTTCGACTAGCAATGACAGATTTACTGCAAATCGACCCGAAGTGCTTAATATTGCCAAGGCATTTTAACTAAGTTACACTCAATTTCGTGCAAGAAATCCCTAAGTTTTCAAAAAGTACCTATGTCGGAAAAAGAACCTAAGTACGCCAAATGAATACTTGTGGCAAATGCGCGGTATCTTATATGGGGTCAGTTAACTATACATACATATTGAATGAACTGTAACTTCAAATCTTAGTAAAAATTCACAGATCTTGCATCTTACGCAAGTATCGCACGCGTATTGAAAATACCAGACACAACTGGTAAAAATTTCGCAAGTGAATTGATTAAAAATAAAACGCAGTTGTGTTACGTTTTTTGTTCGTTTGACCCTGAATGTCTTGTCGCTTTAAATGGGTCATCTTACATGGGGTGGTCAAAAATTACACTCATTTTTTTTGTTTTCGAATTAATGCTATTCTTTAAAAAAGTTTTTATTTGCCTAAAAATAGTGATGGCTTTGTCAAAAATTGTGTTGTATATACAGGGCGGATAAGAATTACAAAATCTTAAAATTTGGTAAGAGTAAACTTTGTGATTTTTGATCACCCCGTATAAAAACATAATTGCGGCAAAATCATCATTATTTTTTTATGCGTGGTGATCAAAAAGTACAAACTTTACTCTTACCGTATTTTAAGATTTTGTAATTTTTGACTACCCCGTATAATAAACATAATTTTTGTCGAAATTACTTTAGGCAAGCAAAAACTTATAAATAATAGCGTTTTTTCGAAAACTAAACATTTTTTGAGATTTCATAATTTGTGACCACCCCGTATAAAAAATATGATTTTTGTCGACGTCATTACTATTTTTTGGGCAAGTAAAAACTTTTATAAACAATAACATTCTCTCGACAATGTAAAATTTTATATGTGGTCATCAAAAAGTACAAACTTTACTCTTACCGAATTTTAAAATTTTGTAATTTTTAACCACCCCGTATAATAAACATAATTTTTTTCCACATTACTTTAGGCAAGCAAAAACTTTTATAAATAATAGCGTTTTCCCGAAAACTAAAATATTTTTGAGATTTTATAATTTGTGATCACCTCGTATAACAAATATGATTTTTGTCGACGTCATTACTATTTTTCGGGCAATGAAAAACTTTTATAAACAATAACATTTTCTCGACAATATAAAATTTTATACGTGGTTATCAAAAAGTACAAACTTTTCTCTTACCGAATTTTAAAATTTTGTAATTTTTAACCACCCCGTATAATAAACATAATTTTTGTCCACATTACTTTAGGCAAGCAAAAATTTTTATAAATAATAGCGTTTTCCCGAAAACTAAACATTTTTTGAGATTTTGTAATTTGTGACCACCCCGTATATAAATATAATTTTTGTCGACGTCATTACTATCTTTTGGGCAAGTAAAAACTTTTATAAATAACATTTTCTTTTTGTAATTTTTGACCACCCCGTATAATAAACATAATTTTTGTCCACATTACTTTAGGCAAGCAAAAACTTTTATAAATAATAGCGTTTTCCCGAAAACTAAATTTTTTTGAGATTTTATAATTTGTGATCACCCCGTATAACAAATATGATTTTTGTCGACGTCATTACTATTTTTCGGGCAATTAAAAACTTTTATAAACAATAACATTTTCTCGACAATATAAAATTTTATACGTGGTCATCAAAAAGTACAAACTTTTCTCTTACCGAATTTTAAAATTTTGTAATTTTTAACCACCCCGTATAATAAACATAATTTTTGTCCACATTACTTTAGGCAAGCAAAAACTTTTATAAATAATAGCGTGTTCCCGACAACTAAACATTTTTTGAGATTTTGTAATTTGTGATCACCTCGTATAAAAAATATGATTTTTGTCGACGTCATTACTATTTTTTGGGCAAGTAAAATTAACGGAATTACTACTTATACTTGAACAGTTTTGATATTACAGGAGAAAACTAATATTCATAAGATTAATAATTGTTAACCACTAACGGCCATGCTGACAGGCGGCGGCTCGGTGACACAGTCACACACGGTCCCTAAATGTTTATTAACATTAATGCCAGCCGATATGATTTATATTTTCATACATTCATTATTACATTTCAACATTCTCTGTAACTGAATGAACCATATAACCCAAACATATACATAGATAACAACACAGCTAGGTCGTCTGCAGGAGGAAGTGACCATGTCGAGGTTGCTCGCATTCACGAACGTTTTCTTAAAGACGGCTCCCATATTCGCAACCAGAAGTATTTTCAATACTAAAATGTTCAAAGATCGAAACTAGGACTTAGTCGTTAAAGATGGAAATTGCTGTCACCAAAAGTTCCAACCTTACTGAATTTTTTCTGTTTAATTTTAGTAAAAATTTTCGTAAAATAAGAAATTATATATTATATTAATGTATAATACCTATTACCTAAAACTACCACTTTGTCATTGGCAATTATTTTTCACTCCTTCACTTGTCGACACATCTAGTCGGTACGAGTCGCGTATTTCAACTGAATTAGTATTTCGTTCCTAATAAATCGGCTCCTTTCTGAATGCTAGAGTTGTTAGACTCTAGTATTAGACTGGCTATGACCTGCCATGCGATATACGCAGCCTTGTGCGAAAGTGCCATGGTCACAGACTTCTTTGCGCGCTGAATTATCGAAATCGGAACGCTGTTGGATACTGGAAAATGTGTATTTGGAGCGCGTTTTCCTGGAATAAATCTGTTTTCGACTTTATCGTGAGCAGAAGTGAGTTTACAATAAAATAACAATACATGTCGAAAAATAAATTTATTTTTACGGCCAATATTATGTTAATAATAACCGTAATTTAAGATACTTATAGGTATCGTATAACCGTAAATATCCACTTTGTTACAAAAATTAAAATAATTATTTAACATAATGAAATCCATTTATCCTTAAAATATTACGTTATAAATTATAGAAAAATATGACAAAATTGAAGCGTGTTCAAATGTATATTGAAAATGAAAATATTTTAATAGTGTAATAGACTTGTTATGATAGAATAGCTCTACTTATAATAAATTTAATGACAAAATAATTACTATACTGCTGATTTTGTATCCATCGTCCAGAAATTGCTACATAATATTGTGTACTGTGTGTAAAATTGTCTGTCCTGTGTTGATTGCTTTTGTGAACGTCACCATTATGCCTTTTGCAGGTCTGGTGGTTGACTTTGTCTACGGCTCTTATGGGTTATGTCAAAGAGGGTAGCATAATTAGTCGGTGCCTGAACGGATGCGTGCCTATAAGCTTTGGGATATTGTCTAGAGCTATATCGTCGGTTGTTACATATCACAATGAGGAAAACAAGCCAAAGAATGGTATTTGCGTAGCTAACCATACGTCACCTATCGATGTTCTTATGCTGATGTGTGACAATCGCTACTCACTGGTAGGTCTAACACTTCTAACACACTCGTATTTTATTATTGACGTGTTATGCACATATATATATATATATATATATATATATATATATATATATATATATATATATATATATATATATATATATATATATATATATATATATATATATATACACAGTACAGACTCGATAATCTGGATTATTAAAATTGGTGCTGGCAAAAACCGTAAAAAAGTGACACCGATTAACCGGTTCCGCAAAAAAGCGATTTCGGAAAAAACTGGTTAACCGAATAGTTGTTTAAACCGGTTATTCGAATAATCGGTTATTCGAATAACCGGTTATTCCAATAATCGGGTACTCGATTAACCGGTTACTCGAATAACCGGTTACTGGCCAAAACCGGGTATCTGAGAATCGATGTTTTGTATAACTGCCGCGATATACGATCTTATTCACATATTTAAAGTAAGTTATATAATGTTATAAGACTTAAAAGTTAAATTAAAACTGTTAAAAGAATTAGAGTTAAAATTAAATTGGTTATACTTAATAAACTGTCAACGGTGTTATTCCTCAATTCATTGTTTATAAAATGTTATAATAGATTACTCGAATAACCGATTATTTGAATAACCGGTTACTCGAAGAAACGATTATTCGAATAACCGGTTACTCGGATACTGGCCAAAACCGGCTATTTGAGAATCGATGTTTTGTATAACTGCCGCGATATACGATCTTATTCACATATTTAAATTAAGTTATATAATGTTATAAAACTGTTAAAAGTTAAATTAAAACTGTTAAAAGACTTAGTTAAAATTAAAATGGTTATACTTAATAAACTGTCAGCGGTGTGATTCTTCAATTCATTGTTTATAAAATGTTATAACCGGTTACTCGAATAACCGATTATTGGAATAACCGGTTACTCGGATACTGGCGAAAACCAGGTATCTGAAAATCGATGTTTTGTATAATTGCCGCGATAACCGCTCTTATTTACATATTTAAATTAAGTTATATAATGTTATAAAACTGTTGAAAGTTAAATTAAAACTGTTAAAAGACTTAGAGTTAAAATTAAAATGGATATACTTAATAAACTATCAGCGGTGTGATTCTTCAATTTAGTGTTTATAAAATATTAAAATGGATTACTCGAATAACCGATTACTCGAATAACCGATTACTTGAATAACCGGTTACTCGATTAACCGATTATTCCGATAACCGATTATTCCGGTAACCGATTATTATTGAGTCTGTACTGTATATATTAATTATGCACGAAGTTGGAATCTGGAGATGTTGTAGAACTTTTACCACCAGGTTTCTCGTTTCTTTATTTGATGCAATATCAAATATTATATTATTTTTATCGTTATGCATGTTTTATATTTATCGTTATGCATGTTTTTGTCAATAAATGTGTTATTCTAGCTTTCTGCTTAATTCAAGGGAATGGAATGTTAAATATTTCTTTAGGCGTATGTATGAAACAAAGAATATTTAGACCGTTTGAAGCTGTTTGCTACTTTTTTATCTTGCTACAATATACTGTTTGTAACATCGAAAAATGAGACATAAAAAATTTTCAAAGAATACCCACAATTGCCACAATGGGAGATTGGGGCAGTATAACTTTTTTTTACAGCAAGCTAAAGTCGTCACTATAAAGGCGCTTTCATTCAACAAGTTGTTATGTTTTGATAGAATACTAATAACTAATCAATTTTAACACAAAACCCATCGAAATAATACACTAAATTAAAGAATATGTATTACTTCTATTACAAGAATTATTGTTTACCCCCACTTTACCACAAAACGTTTGATGGTATTAGGCAATTTAGGCATCCAATGAATGCCAATGATGCCGATGTGTCACGGCCGAGGCACGTGTAAATATGATATGGATCCATAATATTTGAATGGGAAACGTTCTTATTCTGCATCACATTCTCCATCCAATTGTTTGATGATATGTCGAAAGGTAATGTGAGCAATTTTTTGTTATACTACATGATAATGTCATAATGTGATGGGCGATGTATATAAAATCATTTGTTTTTCCTTAAATTCTTGGAAATCTGTTATACTTGACAACGCTGTTAAAAATGTGGTAGCAGGTGTGAAGCGATCGATATAATGAGGGTTTTTGCTCGGGTTTTTATGGCTCATATTTCGATGTTACAAACTATACTAGCTTGCTCTATTAGTAAATAGACAATGACTCGTAATTCTTTAATAGATTGGTCAACGACATGGAGGTTTCCTTGGGCTCTTGCAGAGAGCCTTAGCTAGAGCATCTCCACATATTTGGTTTGAGAGATCAGAAGTCAGAGATCGGCATGCCGTCACAGCCAGGTAAGCAGCAATAAATAATATCACATTGAAACTAATAAAAAAAATTGTACAATTTGTTGTTTTTGAATTGAATTTCCCATCTAAATGGTGTATTTAAAATATTTTTAAACATTTTTCGGCATTTTTTTTTACTTTGAGCCGAAAAAAGAGCCAAAAATTTCGATTTTTATTTATTTATTTGCTTTTTTGCCTATAACTTTTTTGGATCTGAGATAGGTATAGGCAGGCATTGCTTTACAGAAAAAAAGTAGACAAACATTCCTTTAAAATGCTGGGTAAAAAGGTGGTTATGAATATACTGTTTTCTTTCTCATTTCATTTTCATTGTAGAGAATTGAATTTCCCATCTAAATGACGTATTTAAGAAATTTTAAAACATTTTCGGCATTTTTTTTACGTTGAAATAATGTCGAAACGATGCTGAAACAAAAAAAGCCAAAAATTTCGATTTTTATTTTTTCTTTGCTTTTTTGCCTATAACTTTTTTGGGTCTGAGATAGGCATTGCTTTACAAAAGAAAAAGTAGACAAACTTTCCTTTAAAATGCTTTTTCTAAAAAAAATTTCTAAATAATTTTCTGCATTTTTTTTACGTTTAAACAATGTTAAAACAAAAAAAGCCAAAAATTTCAATTTTTTTATTTTTTTTTTTTGCTTTTTTGCCTATAACTTTTTTGGGTCTGAGATTGAGGCATTGCTTTATAAAAAAAAAAGTAGACAAACTGGATTAAAATGCTGGGTAAAAAGGTGGTTATACAGATATTGTTTTTATTTGCGTATTTAAAAAATGTTCTAAATAATTTTCGCCATTTTTTTTACGCTTAAACGTTGAAATAAAAAAAAGACAAAAATTTCGATTTTTTTTTTTTGTTTGCTTTTTTGCCTAACTTTTTTGGGTCTGAGATAGGCATTGCTTTACAAAAGAAAAAGTAGACAAGCTTTCCTTTAAAATGCTTTTTCTAAAAAAATTGTCTAAATAATTTTCTGCATTTTTTTTAAGTTTAAACAATGTTAAAACAAAAAAAGCCAAAAATTTCAATTTTTTTATTTTTTTTTGCTTTTTTGCCTATAACTTTTTTGGGTCTGAGATTGAGGCATTGCTTTATAAAAAAAAGTAGACAAACTCTCCTTTAAAATGTTGGGTAAAAAGGTGGTTATAAAGATATTGTTTTTATTTGCGTATTTAAAAAATTTTCTAAATAATTTTCGCCATTTTTTTTACGCTTAAACAATGTTGAAACAAAAAAAAGCCAAAAATTTCGATTTTTATTTTTTTTTGCCTATAACTTTTTTGGGTTTGAGATATCTCGCAAATGAGGCAAAATTTTGATATACTTTATATAAAATTTTTTTTAGAGAATTGCATTTCCCATCTAAATGCCTTATTTAAAGATTTTTAAAACATTTTTCGGAATTTTTTTTTACGTTTGAACACTGTTGAAACGATGTTGAAACAAAAAAAGCCAACAATTTTGATATTTATTTATTTTTTGGTTTTTTGTTTGTTTTCTATAACTTTTTTGGGTCTGAGATAGGCATTGCTTTACAAAAGAAAAAGTAGACAAACTTTCCTTTAAAATGCTTTTGCCCGAAAATATGAAGATATCTACACAGAATTTAAATGCGTTTAAATGCGTTGTCGCATTTTGATTACAATACTGTGAAAATTGGCGCCGAAATTAAATAAATTTAATTTAAATAAAATCCCGTTTTGGAAAATTATCCGTGGGAAAATTCTCCACTGGAAAACCCTCCGACTAACATCACTATTTTTAGGTTAAAAGAGCATGTCTCCAACCCGAGCAACCCCCCAATTCTGATATTCCCCGAGGGCACTTGCATCAACAACACCTCCGTAATGCAGTTCAAGAAGGGGAGCTTCGAAGTGGGCAGCGTAATTTATCCCGTCGCCATCAAATACGACCCAAGGTTCGGCGACGCCTTCTGGAATAGCAGCCGTTATTCCATGTTGCAGTATTTGTACATGATGATGACCAGCTGGGCCATTGTTTGCGATGTGTGGTACTTGCCGCCGATGCACCAAGCACAAGGAGAGACTGCAATAGACTTTGCTAACAGGGTTAAGAGTGTGATAGCCAAACAAGGTGGGCTCGTCGATTTAGTTTGGTAAGTGTCATATCGTTGAGAACTGTATGTATCATATTTATTATATAATTAATAGACGAGGGTCGATAATTTTTGAAGCAAAAAAAATAATAGTAGGATGAAATCTATTGGAAAAGGATGAGAATATAAAAAAAATTAAAGGAAAAATGATTTACGGGCGATCTGAGGTCGGGAAGGAAAAAACGGTTTATCTCGATTTGCGGCAAAACTACAAGTCCTATGGAAAAAAGTTGAACGGCAAAGTTGTAGGTAATAAAAAGATCTACAACTTTTGTATTTATACTTTTTTCACATAACCTCAAAATTTATGTGAAAAATTCAAGTAACCAAGTTTTTGGTTTTTTATTTTTATCTTGTACAAAAAAACTATTTTTTTAAAGAAATTTTGTGAAAACTTACTTTTTTATGTCCCAAACACACTGTAATTTTTTTGGTTTAAAATATTTATTTTTTCACCTTATTTTGAGTTAATATCGAAAAAGCACCCTAATTTTCAATCGAAAATTCTCGCGTCAAAATCTCTGCTTTTTTAAAAAAGTCGGTGGGCTTTATGTTCGTTGAAATCTCTACTTTCTGATGGTGTAAAAAAATATATACATTACTATGATAAATGTTCTTAGAAAATGCAAAGAAACAAAAAAAAAACTCGAATCTGAATTTTTTTTTTAATCATTATGTATAATTTTGAGCTATTTATTCAAATTTACACTTTAATTACTCGAAAAACTTAAGATTCCATGTTACATTGATAAACAAAAAAAATTACAAATCCATAAACCATAAAGATTGCAAAAACATGGGAAAATAGTTGTTCTAAATATTAAATATAGGATTTAGAGGATTTCATCTAAAAAAATTTTTTCAGTAAAAAAGTTGATTTATTAAATTTTAATTACATTTATGTCAGACAACAAATCTAAGTTTGCAAACGGAAGTGCCTTTTTGAAAAAAAAAAAATTCCAGCTTGTTAATAATGTTTCCCCCTACCCCCTGGTAACTTTTTCCGGTAATTATTGTCCACCAGGGGGCGCGCGCAGCCCTTCAAATATTGTAAAAACAGGTTTTGAGCTTACGCGTAATCGAGGAGACGGATAGAAAAATGTTTTGAACAAGAAAAATAGGTCCCCTCGATATGCGTAATCTGGTTTTTGACCCGTCAAAATCGGCCCATTAGAACCGGAGATACAGGAGTGAGCAATGGGGGTGTTGCGAGAAAGGGGGTGGGATTGGGAGGCTGATTTTTTCTCTTGTTGGTAATGGTTATCGGAAACCCAGGCCGAAATTTCTTTGAGACTGCTCAATTAGGGAAGGGATGGGAGGGGAGAAGGTGGAGAAGGGTTAAACGGGTGTATCTCCTGCCCTGATGATCCGATTTAAAAAAAAATGGATTTTTTTGTTTTTTTATAAGGAATCTCGAGAACAGCTTGAAAAAATTGAAAAAAATAACTCAAAAACGGCCGTGGGGGGTGAAAATAAAAACGTTATTGTTTTGTTTATTTTTTTTTTGTTATAGGGAGTGGGGGAGGGGTGCATATCATATTGAAAAAGTTGGACAATTGTATAAACTTTCCTGAAAAAAAAAGTACCTACCTACTCCCTGGTAACAAATTTTTTTTTTTAAGAAAAATAAAAAACAGAAACTTGGTTATTTGAATTTTTCACATACATTTTGAGGTTATGTGAAAAAAGTGTAAATACAAAAGTTGTAGATCTTTTTATTACTTACAATTTCGTCACGTTTTTCCATAGGACGGACTTGTAGTTTTGCCGGAAATCGAGATAAACCGTTTATTACCCTTAAAAACTCACCCCCTTCCACTTTCAAACCTCAGATCGCCCGTAAATTATTTTTCCTTTAATTTTTGATATATTCTCTTCTTCTTCCAATGGGTTTCATCCTACTATTATTTTTTTTCACTTTTTACCATTTTCAAAGGCTTCAGCCCTGGTCTGTAAATAAAAATGTCGATTCTAACTTTAATGTATTCAACCTTCTACAATCGCATCTGTCGATATCGGTTTTTAAAAAAAATTATTAACAGATAAGGATCAGCCGGAAAATTTAGTTAATATTATAATAATTAAGAGAAAAAACAAAAATTAAACACGGGATAAAATGAAATTGTGAAATGGGGGTTCTGTTTAGGGGTTGAAACTATTTCTGAGTGATATGTGGCAAAACGAGATCACCTAGCGGAAACTTCCTACACAAAAGTTGTATATAAAAAAAATATAAAACTCATAATTTTGTGAAAGTATACCTTTTTATTGCACTGAACGAACATGATTTTTTTAAAATCTGGGAGCAAGTAGTTTCCGAGATATTTACATATATTACAGAGATATTTACATTTACACAGATCAGATCAGAGTTTACGTGTGGTAGATCCAGTATCCCACTTCTGATCTTAAACACTTGAGGGTAAGAACCACTAAAACGCCACTATTCGTGTAGATATTATTCACATTTATTAACTATTATTAAAAACATGTATTGTACATTGGTTGGTAACGGTTTAGAGTAACAATCCAAAACTATAAATTAACCTGAAAAAAATTATTTCACATGGCACGTATGTGTTAAGTGCGTGTACCACATCTGTGACCACTTAAGATTAGTGCCAGTAGGCTATTACAACGCTTACTACATTTGTGCACAATATTAAAGGGACTATTGGCAATACACTTGCGCACGTAACTCTTTTCCCAAAAAAAAAATCACTTACATTGTGCGCTACGCCATCGATGCATAAACAGGTTTAAAGTACATTTCAATTAAAATGAGCTCAGATAGAAAATCTAAATCCAAAAAGCACCAATACAGTTTTTTCGTGGAAGATTTTTCTTTTTTTTTTGAAAAATGTAAATATCTCGGGAACTACTTTTCACCAGATTCCAAAAAAATCATGCATTCAGGCCAAAAAAAGTATACTTTCACAAATTTTCATGTCAATTGAATCATTTTCAAGGGAAAAAATTAAGAAACCGAACCGGTTTTCCGCCATATACTAGTATATATTTAATATATATACTAGTATATATATTAAATATATACTAGTATATATTTAATTTTGTAATAATTGAGGAACTGTAAAAGAAATCTACAAAAACCAAAACAATAAGTCAGATCAGATCAGAGTTTACTTGTGGTAGATCCAGTATCCCACTTCTGTCTTAAACACTTGAGGGTAAAGGAAGTCTGTACAAAAACTGAAACAATAAATGTGCGATTTTGCAGGGACGGCCAGCTGAAGCGAGTAAAGGCCAAGAAGGAATGGAGGGAGAGACAACAAGAAGAGTTCAGTAGGCGGTTAAAAGTAGAATAGTTGTCCTGAAGCACGGTCCATCATTAGTATTACCCTATGATATAGGCACTAAGTTTTTACCTTAAATTGGTTTTAGTATCCCCCACATTTGTTTTGCCAATTTCTAATGTTATCGTATTTTGTTTGAAGCATAAAATCTAGTCCTCATTGTAATGATATCGTGATATTTTACCTAATTCTTGGGTGTTTGTTAACAAAGCATAAGATATAAACGTTCGCGCTTAATGGTAATTATTTATTTTACTTCCTATCATGCCCTGAAGGTATGTAAGAGAACATCGAGATAGAGAGTTTCTGAGAGCGGTTGTGATTGAAGTAAAATAACTAATTAATCGTCATTTGTGTTAGACTCTTGAATCATTTAACATAATTGAATTAGTACATAGTCGTAATTATTTATTGGAGAAGCGATTAGTGAAGTGCAGTAGGTTTATAAACAATGTGTTATACGGACAGTATGTTTTGTTACACAATAGTTTCTTGTAAATGTTAAGCTTAATTATAATTTTCAATTTATTTTTGTTTTTGAAGTTTTATTTATTGGAGTTTAATATACAAAGAAGACGAACTGATATAAATAGCATTTATTTTGTAATATTTTTGTATGAGAATGGTGGGTAGGCCTTTTTATAATGTAGTTTCAAAGTAAATTTCTTTAGGTTAGTACTAAGTTAGGTATTTATTACAGTGTATATAAAGTTACATTATAGTTTTGTATTAATTCAATTGTAATAAATTAATTCATTTATACGATGTCTGGTTTTATTTCTTGCCATAACCTGCATTGCTATTATTTCATAACAGCTGCAGTCCACATAGACCAGGGTCGATAATTTTTGAAACCAAAAAAGATAATAGTAGGATGAAACCCGTAAACGGTTTATCTTGATTTCCGGCAAAACTAGAAGGCCTATGGAAAAAAGTTAAATGGCAAAGTTGTAGGTAATAAAAAGATCTGCAACTTTTGTATTTGCACTTTTTTCACATAACCTCAAAATTTATGTGAAAAATTCAAATAACCAAGGTTTTGGTTTTTTATTTTTCTTTTTTAATATAAATTTTTTTTTTAAAGAAATTTGGTGTAAACTTGCCTTTTTATGTCTCAAATAGACTAATTTTTTTTGGTTTAAAATATTTATTTTTTCACCTTATTTTGACTTGATATCGAAAAAGCACCCTAATTTTCAACCGAAACAAAAGAAACAAAAAAAACTCGAATCGGAAAATTTCTTTTTAACGCGTCTGCCATGCATGAGATAACTCATGGTTGGCAGTTTGTTGTTAGTGGCCCACCAGTTATCTCGTTTTTAAAGGACTCTTTTGCGGCGCCCAGAACGAGTTAACTCGTTGGATATGCACAGAGATTTTAAACTCGGGGCACCTGTTACAGGTTAGTAAATAATACGTGGGCATCAGAAAACGTATTCGTTTATTCTTTTTGGATATGGTATAACACAACAAATTGGGTAAGATCTGGACATTAATTACACAAAAAACAAAGCAACTATCATGAAATCGCAAATTAAGCCTTGTAAAAGACGCACGTGTGCATCTGCGCAACCTACTAGATACTAAACAGGTCATAACACGAAGCGCGCACTGGGCAGCTATTATGCGTTCACGAGTTATCTCGTGATTGGTCGTCACAAATAAAATTCTGTTAGGAGACGCCCAACCACGAGATAACTCGTAAGTGATTTTTTTCCTAAAAAAATTTTAAATATATAGGACAAAATGTAAAAAAACAATGTTATCCAAAATATTTTTTTTTAATATTTTGATTTTCATATGGTGGCGCCCGGACTGGCGTCAAGTGAGGCGTGGCAGTCAACGTATTAATCATTATGTACAATTTTGAGCTGTTTATTAAAATTTAAATTGTGGGTCAAATTATTTATCTAAGAAATGGATGGCCTATGAAATTACCATCTGACCATTTTATAGATTATTTTTTTGCAAAAAAAAATATCAACTAGTTCATTCAACAAATGACCGGCGTGCAAGACTTGAAACCCTAATGTTGATATTAATTCATTAATAATTGTTCCTTAAGTATTTCAACAGTGAAATGGAGTAATTCTAGAATATATATTTATACATGTTATGAAAATGTAAATCAGAGAAGGATGCTGGATGTGCAATTTCCTTGTAATGCCAATTCATGCCCGTTTAGAAATAAATTAATAGTTTACTAAGTATTACGAAAAAGAATTGATGAAAAGCGACACAGGCACACCATGGCAACATCTGACGAGGGGGAAAACGAAGAATGTTTAATAGGAACTTGAAATGAAGCGATTACAAAATGATTTATTTCGGATTTCCACTACCTAACTGATTTCTGACCTACATTGGGAATTCATTCTACTTAAAAATTATATTATATTATCCTCCGTCACTTGTCACTCTTTATCATTTGTATTCTCGTTTTTACATTTTTGATCAATACATATTTCGACATTTAATTACTCGAAAAACTTAAGATTCCATGTTACATTGATAAACAAAAAAATGATGTATCCATAAAACATAAAGATTGCAAAAAACATGTGAAAATCTAAAAAATGTCTGCTGTAATTTTTTTCAGTAAAAAAGTAGATTTATTAAATTCTAATTATATTTATGTCAAAGAAAATCTCATAATATATAGATATACCTACATGTAAATCGTACTATTGAATTTAGATACTCTATACTGATTACGTTATTCATTATAATATTTTTACATACATTAATCTTGTTATTTATAAATACCTTATCATGAAATTCTAATCACTTATCCATTAGTTTTTGTCTATTTGATGGCATTTCTTCATCGTTATATTCGACAAACCTTCCCGATTCTAGTAGATCTTCGAAATCGTCATCACCGTCTCCAATATTATTTCCAGTCAGCATTGGTTCTTCATCCACAATTTCATCTGAATCATTAACTTCTAGTACTTCTTCTGAATAGTACTACCTATATTTCGATTTGCAATTTTTTTGTTTATCAATGTAACATGGAACCCCACACGTTTTTCGAGTAATTAAAGTGTAAATTTTTATAAACAGCTCAAAATACAAAAAAAAAATATACATTAAAAAAAATATACATTAAAAGTAGTGACGACGAATGAAGCTTTACACCTAACAATTGCCGTATCCAAAAATGAGTACGCCCCTTGCGGAATAAATTCGAACCGAGGAAAGCCAGTAAAAATTTGTAAACCGTCGACTAACCTTCACGATACCTCGTTTACGACGCTACTGTTGTGGTTTTATTGCTCTTTAGTTTTCTGTTTTGTGATTACCATGTCCCTTAAAAGTATTCATAATATAAACTGTTGTGTTTATGGTTGCAACTCAAGAAATGGTAAAGATAGATCTCTCCATTTACACTTACTAGCAGAGGTAGTCTCTGTTACTAGTTTCCGAAGAAAAATTCCGGCATTAACGTGAAAATGATAAATGCACTGGGAATCGAGGAAGAGATTGATAAGAGGAAAGCTTGGGAGAAGGTTTTATTAATGGGCAAGCCAGTGACAAACAATATGCGTGTTTGCTCTAATCATTTTAAAACAGAAGATTACTGTTCAAAAGGTAAGGGATTGCCTTTATTATTTAGATCGTCAAATATAGTTTGTTTATTGCTCGTTGTCAAATATGGAGGAGGGTTTCCGGAAAGGAGAATCACATTATTTGCCGAACGTAGACGTGATTATGGTATCCGATTAATTTCTAATATAATCTACCTGGAAAGTAAATGTTAAGGAAGAGAGTTAAGTGATAGGTAATTAAATAGTCCTAAAAAGACTTCTGTGCCAAAAGGACAAATCAGAAGTCCCCTTATAATATTTGAACTACCTATATAATAACTTGAAATTTGCACTAATGCATTCTTAATATTTAGGGCTATTTAATTATAGACCCCTAACATTTATATTCCAGTTAGATTATATTATATGCAATAAGAGTGGCAGTAATACCTAAATAATAAGAAAAAAATTTGAATGATGCCAGAAATAACTTTCAGACAATATGTGTAAAGCTTCGTCGGATACGTATGACTGAACTCGGAGATTGCTTACATTAGATATAAATCAATTCACAAATAGAATATGTGAATGTTATGAAAGAAAACATAAGAAAGTGTCTCTTTTTGATTAATTATTGTTGTTTTCGGCACATGAATTTGTATCTAAGGTAATTTGTTTGAACCCCACTGGGTTCACAATATGTTTAATTTTCGCATCACAGGCACGTACTGGGTGGTGCTGCTAATAATTCAGCGTGAACAAAAAAAAGAGGATTCGGTCTATTAAATTGTTTTTCATGTATATCACACATACCGCCATATTTTTTACACAAACACACAATAAATAATTAAATTACTAAGAACAGAAAGTCTGACAAATATCGCACGAGTATCAGAGAATGTCTCTGCGACTGTATAAAACCAAAACAATAGTAAAGGAAAAAAAAGCGAAAAGCACGGTTATTTTCAAACTGACAATTTGGTATATAAAGTTATGTTAGTGGTGCGGGACTGGGCGGAGTGCGACCTTTATCCAGTGTTGCCGCAAGCACCTTTTCTATCGAGGGAGATTTCTGTGATGGAGGGGGTAGAAGCGGGTCGATGGGGGTATTTTTAGTAACATATGGTTTTATTCTCTGGAAATTAAGATCTTTAAGATTAAAGATAGAAACTTTTTTACTACATATTTTTTGTTTTGCCAAAATTTTTTAATCAAACGTATTTGGATTGAAACGCTAACGAATGGGAATTAAGAATCATAGAATTGCTTTGTTCTTATTGGTTGCTTGCTGATCACGATCTCAGATAGTAGGCAGCGAAAGAACACAACTTATATGTGGTCAAATAATTAGCTGCTGTCTCTCACTTCCTACAACCGGATCACAGAATTCTGTGACGTTACTTCGATAGCTTAGTTGCCAACCACGAAATATTCGGTCTCTGTAAGGTTTCTGACAATGTCGATATTATTGACGCAGTCACTGTGAATGCAGTTAGTAACTCCTACATATGATAGATGGCACCGGCAGCAAAATTGATACACCAGTACCATCCAGCGATAAATAGCACTACCATGAAATTAGGCCAAAGCGCGATAATGTTCATGAATTAAAAATTTTTATCAACTTTTAGTTCCAACGCTTCCATCGGGGTAGATTTACCTGAGGGGAGCGAGCGGGTGAGATCTTAGTGAAAAGGGGTAGAATTACCCCGTTCGGGGTAGCTTCGGCAACACTGCCTTTATCCACTTGTCTGGCACGTGATGTCCAGTGTTGCCAACACTACGAAAATCCATTCCACTAAAAGGTAGAACAAACTCCATCACCAACTTTTTTCACCAACAACATAAACATAATCATAAGCAAAACCATAAACAACAAAATCATAAAAACTCAGAAATTAATAAATAATAACTAACAATATGAAAAATATTTAAATAAAAATATCGAAATCTATATCTGAACCGAACGTCAAATCAGAACTGTAAGTTTCATTGCTTTTAATTTGTTTTATGACATTTGTACTTGGCTATTTGAACAATAAATAGCCAAGTCAATACCTAAACTGCAATGTAAATGACGTCACAGCGTTGTGGTCCATAGAAAAGGATCCCTTTTTTATGTTGTGGTCTCCCTTTTATAACCTCGGACAGAAACATATTCACTATATGTTCATAAATCATTGCCCCGAGCTATGCAAAATGCTCGGGAATTGAAGCACCTAGCGGAAATCATAGTAACAATACAGCAGATATAGTTCTGTGATCGATAATAGAGCGCCTCCTCGTATTTTTTTAATTGTCATAAAACTATATTCAAATAAATCTACTTATAATAAAAATATACCTATTTTTAAAGTCGTAATGCATATATATTTTTTCTTATAATTAAAAACCTCCTTCCACCAAATTTTCCACTATCCCACTAACCAACAAATTCACCCATTAGATCGGGGTCCTCAGTCCACCAGATCTATACTGTATCCAACGAGAGAATGGACTTGCACTCGAGCGAAAATTCGTCTGTTTTGGTCAGATCTCCGCCCCTTAGAACATTAGTTCAACGTCTTAATTGGCTCAGCAGGTAGCCAGGGCCGGCGCCTGGGTCCGATACCTACCTGGTACCTAATTATATAAAGTACCTACTACTTACTTACATACTTACGAATTTATCGCCGATGCGCAAAGCAAGTCCATTCTCTCGTTGGATAGAGTATAGTGAAAATTCTACCAAGTTGACAACATTGGTGATGTCATCCGCCTAGTTTCGCTCGCGGGGGCATTTTCCTAGCCTTGCTGCGTTGGGGTAATTGCTATTATGAATAACGCAGAAAATAAATTACTATTATTTTTTTACTTGATGGGGGTTTATAATATCCATAGATCTATCATTTTCAGTTACAAGCAAAATTTTGTGGACAGATCTATTGTACATGATAAAAAAAATCGGATTAAGTTTTTTTTCGTTTCTTTGCATTTTCTGAGAACATTTACCATAGTCATGTATATTTTTTTACACCAGCAGAAAGTAGAGATTTCAACGAACAAAAGCCCACCGAATTTTTTAAAAAAGCAGATATTTTGACGCGAGAATTTTCGATTGAAAATTAGGGTTACTTTTCGATATTAAGTCAAAATAAGATGAAAAAATAAATATTTTAATTAAAAAAAATTACAGCTTGTTTGGGACATAAAAAGGTAAATTTTCACCAAATTTCTTTAACATTTTTTTTTGTAAAAGAAAAATAAAAAACCAAAAACATGGTTATTTGAAATTTTCACATAAATTTTGAGGTTATGTGAAAAAAGTGTAAATATAAAAGTTGTAGATCTTTTTATTTCCTACAACTTTGCCATTTAACTTTTTCCATAGGACTTGTAGTTTTGCCGGAAATCGAGATAAACCGTTTTTTACCCTTAAAAACTCACCCCCTTCCACGTCCCGACCTCAGATCAGCCGGAAATTATTTTTCCTTTCATTTTTGTTATATTCTCTTCCTTTTCCAATGGGTTTCATCCTACTATTATTTTTTTCAGTTTTTACAATTTGCAAAGGCTTTTCTGCCCTGGTCTATACGAAGAGTTTATGATTTAAATGTAAAAGTTTTTTAAACTGATAGGTACATAATTTAGATTGCCTGTGCTTCTTTACTTTCACGAATCAACTCTTATCTGCAGCAAATAAATTTACTACAGAAAACCTCTGACACTACGAGTACAACTTATTGGCGTTATTTGAAAACCACTAAATAAATTTTGATGTGACTGAGATTTAGTACCATAATTTGTACCATATAGCTATTCTCTTTTGTTGAAATATTTGTCTCTATACCTACTCATAAATGTTGCTAATGCTGGCAAAACTTTAGCTTAGCAACGTCCTTGATAATATCTTGTAATAAGCTTGTGAATTAACACATCACAATAGTTTGTAAGGAAATAAGCAGCTGCATATATTATATAAGGTAACTATTTATTACTTCCTACATACTACAATAAAATATAACATATTATTCAGCCCTTTTATTTTCTAATTCTTCTAGTTTCTGTTTATTAAATAGTTCAATCAACTCTTCCTCTGTTGTTTTTCCTAAACCTGCAGGTCTGGAATATATATCATTAGGGAATTCCACCAAATTTAATTTTGGATCTCTAAATGTATATGGCGTCCATGGACCTTGAATCGAAGGATGATCTGTATGCCAAAGTTTACGAATTCTGGTGCCTACTGTGTTCTTTGACTGGGATTTTAATAAGATGAGCCATTTTAAAATTTCCTCTTCTGTAAAATTTCTGCAGCTGAGCCACTGAGTATCACCATTTACTAAGGGATAATTTATTTAACTATCTCATAATAAGTAGGATATGGATCATAAGATCATTCAAATTGGAAAATACATTGGTGGGATTATGTGCAGAAATATATTGTCTATAATAGACATATAGGAGAATGAAAAAATGCAGCTGGCGGCTACGCTTTTACGAGGTCAAAGTCGGCTCGCGACGCTCATCAAATACATCGTGTCCCTTTGATGATGCGCCATTTTTTCATTCTCATATGTCTGTTACAAACTATACATGCTTTTCTATTACTACTAAATACACAGTAGGTACTCAAGACTTTTAAAAATCGAATTAAGTAGGTAGGTATCTGCCAATTAGTGTCAACTTTCAGTAGTTCAAAATAAGTAGGTAAGTACTTGAATCAAGCATCAATTAAGAACTAGTTGACTAGAAACTAATACAGAACCTCTTACCCAGGACCGTCGCGAGACTCTTGACCGCCCGGTGCACGTTTTTAAATTGTCGCCCGTATGCTATAAATGCCATTTTATATAAAAATATTACAATATTTCGTTAAGAAAAATTGACGCCACGCCGTGCCCCAAAAACGGCCGCCGTTGGCACCGGCTCTAACAACGGCACTGCTCGTACCAAACACAGGTTTTCGGAATTCGATTGTGACTTCACAGTAGTCTCGTATTCTGCAAAAGCATGAGTGCTTGCGATGATATAAAATAAATAGCTAAGGTAGGTAAGTATATATAATTTCCTAAATAACAAGTTTTGACAGACCAATACCTCTTGGCTCTTGGGTGTATTTGAGATCGAATATACACCCATCACTATTATCACTCACACCCACAGTCTTAATATGAACGATTTCCCTACTGATAAGGCAATTAATACTTACAATATTCGGCTTTAATTATTGGAGATCTGTGTCTTCTGGGCTTCAAATACACCACAACGCCAGGGTTATCTTTTGCAAAATTAACCAAGTTAGATTCAATAAATTCCCTAAAATAATTTAAATTTTTAAATACAAGGTTTTTAGCTCAGATTATTTTATCTATGATTTTAGTACACAAAAAACAGGTAGTTAAATTAGTCTAGATAACTGAATATAATATAATTTTATTTTTGATTAGCCTAACCTCATTCCTCTGCTAGATCCGTGGTTTTTACAGAACTTTAAAACTACTCTTTGCAACTGCCCAACGTAACGCCCCACACCATTCTGTAATGGTATATTAATAAACGTTGGTTTCAAGAACAAATGGCTATTTGACATGTTCGATGTTCTAAAAAATTAAATTGCAGGAAGAAAAGAACAACCGATGAATTGATTAATTTAATTTATTGTAGGTTAAACACAAAATTTCAAAACACATTATTTGTCATATGTTGTTGTCACAAACCACCACAAAACACTTATAATAGACGGACCCCACGTCCAGGTAAAAATTATATATTCACAAAAATACAATTTTATTGCCCACTCCAGCTATATTATAGGCTACAACAGAGAACAGGCACTGTAAAGTGTAAGCCATTTGTTCTGTGTTCTGTGCTGTAACCTAAGCCAGAGCAGTGGACCCTGGACTGCTCTGAGCTCATAGATAAGACACGGATCTGAGCTAAGCCAGAATCCATTGTTCTGAATCATAGATATTCAGCATATATTATACATAAAATTGCTACAAATAAAGAGACCTTAAGGGAAACTATTTTTTAAACTGATCAGAGACTTATTCACATATATAAATCATTGAACTGATGCCGTTAAAGATCTATGTGATGTTATGCAACACATTAAACATAAGTCACGCTACCTACGGTTAGATGGAAGCATCGAACACGGTTAGAAATTTAAAGACTGAACAAGAGTTTCGTTCATCATAAAATGAATGTGAATGTGATACTTTATATAAAAACATTAAACATTATGCATATAGTATGTAACTTATTAACTTACTCAATTTCATTCTTTGACAATGTGATATCACTGGCTGTATTCGTACTTACTAGGTACCTATGTACTTTTAAGACTTTAAGATTTTTAAGACGGTAACGAATCTGTTTTGTATTTAAATATAGCTGCTTTATTGGTGAATATTCATAAAATGGATACGATACAGAGTTAGATAAGGTAGAGATAGACGTATCAATTCTGCACATAGAAATAACAGCAAATAAGTACCTAGCAGCCTTTATTTTATATTACACATTTTTTATATTATTTTATATTACACTATGAAGTTAAAAGTAACTTCCGGTGGTCTATCGGTCTGCTGATTCCCTTTGGCCTTGCTTGGTCAACCACGCGTGAACGGCACGATTCTATAATTTTCTATTTTAGTGTATTAAGTATGGCTTTGTATATAATACCTACAAAATATACGTTACAAATCAAATCGGTAAATTGCTAAATGACGCCATCGGCATGAATTTCAATAGAGTTTTAGAATAGATATTTTTGTAGGTATATACATATATCTATTCAACAAATGGCCCAGCAACAATGATGTTTCCAAAATATTAAACAAAGAGTAATATATATATTTATACCTACGTAGGCAAAGGTTTAAAATTATCTTTGACGTAGGTAGGTATACTATATTGTTTCCCCGAAGAAATATTATTTATGTTACTGCACAAAAAGTGATACCTACAGTCGGGTTTCGTTCAGATTTACAAAATACAGATGTCTATGCACACAATTTATCCTTGTTTGCGATATGGATGTAGATTTATAGTTTATAACATAGAAATATGAAACATAAAAACCCGAGCAAAAAGCCTCATTATATCGATCTCTTCACACCTGCTAGCGCATTTTTAACAGCGTTGTCAAGTATAACCGATTTCCAGGAATTTAAGGAAAAACAAATGATTTTATATACATCGCCCATCCACTTTATAACATTATCATGTAGTATAACAAAATATTGACCAAACTATATACCTTTCGTCATATCATAAAACAATTGGATGGTGAATGTCATGCAGAATAAGAATGTTTCCCATTCAAATATTATGGATCCATTTTACACGTTCCTCGGCCGTGTCACATCGGCATCCATTTGGATGTCTAAATTGCCTAATACCATCGAACGTTTTGTGGTAAAGTGGTATAAACAGTAATTCTTGAAATGTTTTAAGTGCAACAATCATTAAAACATTTAGTGGTTATTCTTGGACACATTTATCGAATCATATATCTGGGATTTATTAAAACACATAACAATGAGATACAACATCATAAAATTTGTTTTAAAGTCCACGTAGCGCGCTTCGACGAAAGAGGAGAATTGGCTCTGCCCTCTGCCCCTCTGCGACGTGCGGCTATAAAGTGTGGCTCAATTATTAAGTGTAGAAACATAGTAAATAAATGATATCTACACGAATAGTGGTATTTTAGTGGTCTTACCCTCAAGTGTTTAAGATCAGAAGTGGGATACTGGATCTACCAGAAGTAAACTCTGATCTGATCTGACTTATCTGATCAAGAATTTTTGAATATTATATATTATTTTCAGTTTTATTATTGTTTATGTAAATAATGGATTTAATTTCAACGACAGAATGTACTATAATGTAATATAACTAAAGTTGAATGAATTTAATTAGAGAAAGTGACGGAAACCAGGCTCAGGCAATGAAAAGGTTTCATTTTATACATCTAATTGTTTCGAACTATCGAATCATACACAAATACAATAGCATTTTTCACTTTTTCGGGTTGCGATACAAGTAATAATAACAATAAAATAATTATTGAGCAACAAAAACATATCAGCTAATTTAAAAAAAAAAGATGTAGACTAAATAACCATTGCAAAAAATGGATCTCATTTATAGCTGATATTTACAAAAAAGTAAAAAAATAGATTAGTAAATCAATTGAGATTTGAGCATTACCAACAGCATGTACGTTTTATTTATAATTATGTGTTTTTAGTCAACTTCCATTGCAATAGCGATACGCTGGCGCTGGGACTTTGGATAACATTATAAAAAATGTATAATGAGCAGTAATTAGAAAAACCCGCACAAACAAACGTCGCGTGCTATAATTTCGTTGAATTCTTAGTTTTATACTTATTAATGAGGTGAAAATAACTTTGAAGTTTGAAAAGCTGACCTATACTTCTACCACCTATGATTCATTATGTTATAGTTAAAATGCTACCTATTAATTATTATCATCGAGCGGCGAGAATATGGAGCGAGGAGAAACTAGAGAGCACATTGTTGTCAAATTTTCTTTCTGAAACAACAAATCCACCTGATCAAGTACCTACCTTTTAATATATACCTAAGTAAGCTTGTTCTACAAAATTTAAGTAGAGCAGAAAAGCTACATGGCAGCGTGTTTGATCTCGTTCATTCAGACTTCTCCAGTCCAATAGAGAACTCTATTTAGCGCCGCGGGTATGTAAATCGATCCACAACCGCATTATGTGGATTATGGGCAATTGCCCATAATTCTGAGGGTATTTTTTCCCACATGACCGTTCCCCGCGGACCGCCAACAACACGAGATCCCAGACCTGTTCCAACCCTGCCACTGCTGCACTTTTTTGTTTTTAAAGTGAATACTTCTTTAACCGCATGAGAGTGATTTTTTGAGTTTTATATTTTCGTGACGTAACGCAAGTGAGATAAAGTATATGACATATATGAGGGAGAGAGAAACAGATATAGCGAATGCAGCCATATTCATATCTGCGGAGCAAGTAGCCTCTGTACGTCAGAAATTCCATAAAATGTCATTTGTCATTTCAAAATGTCATTGACACTGCAGGACTGCCAAAAAATATGAAACTGTGTTTGTCGAAGGTGTGTTTTATATGATCACTTAGGTATCCATGATATGATAACAACAAATATTGATGTGAATTGAACATTCACATCAATATTTGACAGAATTTTGACAGATTTTGCAATGCCTAACATCTCCACAGATAAAACTCGAGAGACAGGAGCTCCAGAAAATGTGCCACGTGTTAAGAGTTCTGTCTGCGGCCGTGAAAAACATGAAATCGTAGCCACATAACTGTAGCGTTATTAAAAAAGATTAGGTTATGAAATTTTAAACATATATAGAGAAAAGTACAATCTGTGTCGCTGCGTGTGATATTTTTAAAAAAAGTAAATAGTTTTTGTTCTATGATTTTTTGAAATTTCAAAGTAAAAAAAATGGAAAACAAAAAACGCTACGACATAGATTATGATTACATATACCACCAAAAAAAAATTCGTTTAAATATGTAAATTCTAAGTATTTTTAATTATGTGGCTCTTTTACCGATTTTATCGTCCTAGGAGGTGGCGGCATCTGCAATGAATTTGCGAGTCCGCTGTATGTGTATTCAGTGTGATTTGTGGCCCCGTTTTACGTGTATTATTATGGACAGCATTTAAATAACAGTATTACATGGTATTATTGGTATTACATGGTATTACATACAACACCAAATGTTTGAATTATTGTAATTCATATTAAGCATAAAAACGCATAAAACCTTTGTCATGAGAATAGTTTATTTTTATTTGTTCATGTATTTTATTTTTGACTCAGTGAAACAGACAAAGGAATAAAAAATCAGTATTATTTCAGATTTTATTTAGAAATTGAAATACAATTAATTATTTTTATAAATTATTTTAAATAAAGTTTGTTGCAATACAATGTTGAAGAACTTTCATAGTCATGATAATCATAGTCATGGAAATAATATAATATAATATTTTGTTTTATTTATTTTCCTATATATGTGAAGGTATGTAAACACTATTTTCAATGTAGAATCGTGACGGCAATAGGTAGGTATTGAAACAATATAACAAACTAGATATATTATAAAAAAAGTCTCGGCGATTCCCAAATTTTAGATTACATAGTTTCGCAACAACACAGCAAGGTACATTATGAGCATTATAAATATTTTAAGTAAGGCATGAAGAACAGATTTTCATATTTTTTATTAGTTTGGCGACCAACCTGTATTATCCTCCGATTTAAATTTTTGTTAGGTTCAAAGGTAAGTAGAATTTATACAAATTCTACTAGTTTATGCAAATAGTGACCTTTGAATAGTGAGTGAATAGTGACTTTGAATAGTGAGTTTATACAAATAGTGCCCTTTGTTGAAAAAAAATTAGAGTATTGGCCATTGCCAGCAGTAGAAATTCATATTTAGGTGAAAAATATTCTCACAGAAATGAACTCCCCGAACTTATAAAATATACACAGAACCTAATAGTAAGTTATTATTATACAGCTAATATACAAATAAATGTTTTGCAAATACTAGATAGATATGGTATAATTTAGATTTGCTGTAATAGGTAGGTACCTACTATACACGAGGCTCAGTTCAACCCTGAGTAAAATCACCGTAGTGGCGTTGACCAACAGCAGAACACCGAACGGATAATAAACTCCACCTCCCGCTACTGTCATTTCAAAAGAATTTACTCCTGGACCTGTTGTGTGCTTTGCAGACTGAACTCTTAAGAAAACGGTTAAGCAGCGTGGTCGAGAGAATACAGAGCACAAAAAAAAGGCAGTGAAAACTGCTCTAAACCAACAACCGATTGCAGGTGGCTTTTCAACCGATACCCACTAAACATATTTTAGTTTCTGAAACGTTTCAGAAATATACACTTTTATTTTGAAACATTTCGTGTATGTGAACGGATATGTTCCAGAAACATTTATGTAACCAAAGATGTCCTACCGCAGAAATGTTTCAGTGTAACATTTCATAAAGTCTCATAGAAAACATTTATGTAAATATGTTTCAAAACGTTTCAAATGATACATTTGGAAATGTTTCGGAACTATTATTTCAATATGTTGCAATTTATCTTTTTAATAAGCACTACGTGCTAGGTAGGTATATTAAAAATATCTCTAAACAATTTGTGAATTAAGCAGTTAGGAATTATCTTGCAGTTTCCTCTTACCCACAGAAAAATCAATTCATAATGTAATCCCTACACTGCCTAATAAGCTACACAATTTGTTAAGAATTATTGTCAATACGAACTGAAACAGTTATGGAATAAAATGAAACAGCTAAAAGAAATAACATTTTGTAATGGCATAATTGGCATATCAGGTAAGTATAAAATATAAAAGAAAAGTTTACTAACAAGGCTATATAGTAGCCTTGTTAGTAACGACACTAATAAAACATAGTAAATAAAAAAACTTGTGGTAACATCATTTTGGTCAGGAGTAATAAAATTAAATTAATTTTTGGTTCAAAATGTCCATTACACTTGTCCAAGGCACTTGCACTTGTAAGTTCATTGCAGCACTAAAAACATTATTATTGCATATCATCCACTTGCTAAAAGTATGCGGATTACTAGAATATAAATCAGAAATTAAAATAAAAAACTATACCTGTGGCAATATTGTTTCTGCTCCTGAGACCGTCTATAACGGAGTTGGGATTGTCTAAACCACAATGCAAAGCACAGTTTGAGTGATTTTCCACTTGCAACATGGCCTGTTTCTTTTGAATAATATAATTTAGTAAATGACTTATTTACTTTTACACAACACAATTTCTACACATTCATATTCGGGGAGAACGGCAAGTAGACACAACGACAAGTGCAAGTTCGCCATGTCTGCCATGATGCAAAACGCTAAACGCTACTACATCGCCGATCGCCGCTCGTTGTTGGCGACATCAGACGACTGTAAACGAATCTGTTACGACGCGTCGCGGATTGGTCAGTTTGTTTCACTCGCCTTCTCATAGCAGTGCTTCCAATAGTCATTCTAACAGCGGCATTCAAAGAAAAACAAAGTCACCAACCGAAATGAACAGTTAATAAAGTACAAAATATGGCATGATAAAACAAAAATTACGTAGATATTTGTCTGTTGTTTAAACATGCGTCATTTATGTTTAATAAAAAACAGAGAGATATTAAAATTATTGCGCTACGTTGTTTCAGTTGAAACATTTATGTAACATCAAATTAGAATGTTTCGCAAAGAACATTTCTGATACGTCACATTAATATTTGTAAACATTGTTACATTTGCACAGTTCTTCTGCAGATTTGAAATGTTTCCTACACGTTTCATGTTTAGGGGGTATGATCGAACGCAATGTACCTATGTCGATGTACGATGTATATTAAAACAACATCAAATGGAAACTGAAACTTCAAGTAGGTAGGTACCTAGTACCTACTTTGTTATTTTTGTCATAGATCAGAAGTGAATGTCGTAAATGATAGGTACCAGATAGACCACATAGGTATTCAGATAATTTCCCCCTTGTTAAATCAGTTGGTAGTTAGTAGGTCCTAATATAAAATATCCTATTTTCTAACAATATTAATTAACAAAATTAATTAACTTATATTAATAAATATAAGCATCACATTGCATAAATAATAATATAATATAAGCATAAATATTTCACAAGCTAATAAAACGTATTATAAAAGCGAAAAAACGCGAAAACGTAGGTAGGTATTATTCATCATTCCGTCTAGAAATGATTGTTTCAACCAGTCCGATAGCGCAGTTGTTATGTTCTTGGCAGTAGAGCGATATTCCCCAGTTCGGTTCCTCCCAAGTCTGCTTTTTTTTTTGGTTTTTTTTCGTAAAAATCCTTATGGAGCATGTGAGAAAAATTCGCTCGCACACGTCGATTTTCGTTTTCTTTTTCGACACGTGTACGATTTTGAAAAAGAAAAAAAATGTTTTTTTAAAAAGTTACGTGGATATGTTATTTTTTTAAAATGAAAACCTATATGTTTTATAGCTTTATCGGAAACACTGTATTTTTATGTATACAGAAATATTCATTTTTATACTTCATGTATAGCGTATGGAACATGTTGGATATCGCCATATTTCTTATATAAATTTTAATATTGTTCTTTTAGTAAAAAATAAACATATTATTCTTATTAAGGAAGCTAGACTTAAAATCGAAAAAATTTAAATAATTGAAAAACAAATAGTATGGTAATGAAGAATTTATTTGAATAAAACTTATCGAGCATTCACATTTGAAAAAAAACCTTTATTGTCCGTCAGTGCGGGTATATTATATATTGATACTGCTATAATTTACTGTTTATGGTTGTCATTTATAGTGATGTTCTTATTATTTATAGCGTCGACTTCTCATTTGGCAACGTCTCCACAACATATTACTTCCCCTACATCTGACTTTTCACTTCGTGACTATAACTCATGTAAAATATCGATATATTTGAATGTTTTATGAAATGTTATAAATTAATGGAATAATAAAGTACCAGTCTGTATTTCTGTGTCTTTCTAAATACACCCGTTTCCTACGAATAACGCACGCGATATTCTATATTCTAGAATTGAAAAAAATTATTTATTATTTAGTTCCTAATTATAAGGAATTATTCTCTTTCTTAGATAAATAATTAATTATTCGACGTTAAACATATTATTAGGGATGCTCTAGTTTATTTTCTATTTGAGTATTCAGCATTTTTGTCTCAAGGATGATAAAATGTGATATAATCATTCAGTGGCGCAGCCAGAAAATATTCTTGGGGAGGGAGGGCCCAGCCGCCAAGACGTATTTTTTATGCAATTTCATAAAATGCAGAATTTTTAAAATACAGTTTATTGAGGTATGGTAATCATACAAATGTATAAAAAAAATAAGTATGTACTGTACATAACACAGTCATAATCACAGAAAAAAAGTCATATTTTGACAACAGTGTTATTAAAATATAAACAAAAAATATATTAACAAATGCAGACATATAACCAACAAAACATTAAACAAAAAAGGTACCGGGTAAGTCTCTTAAGATTGACACCCCCCTTATCTCACTTATCCTTTGCCGATTTAACTCATTCAAAAAAGTAGTGTAAAGATATGAATGTTTACCTTTATTTTTATTTATTTCTTTTTGTTTACTTCTCCGTGGATCATTACAATGCAATTCATTTGACAGAGTTATTTCTCGGGAAACCAGCGGACCAGGCCACAATCCATGAAAACATAAAATATACAATTACTGTTCTGTTGACATACATAATATACAAGTGTACTCACCGGGGTTCCTCTGCCCCCGAACCAGCACTCAGTACACCCTCCAGTAAAACGGCCAATACTATTCTCAGTCATATCATTAATATCTATTACTTATCTACTTGACTGGGTATTATTCTCTATCAAACTTAATAAATTCCCAATGCTTCAGCGACTAGCTAGTGCCATCCTAAAAATAAGTAGAGGCTTCCCCGGATACACAATTGCCGCTAAACAAAAGGTATCCCAACGACAAGGTAACACCTTATCGCGTCATTCGAGTCGCAAACAAGATAACCCTAAACTCGTAAGACCAGCCACTCGAAGGCACGGCGCCCAAGACTAACGTCTAAGGGTTTCCTTTATAATCACGCCCAACTCTATTCCCTATTTCTTAAATAAGGTCAGGGCAGTCGAACAGTAATCACTCGTGTCGACACACACACACACACACTGACTGACTGTGTCGTTTCTCGCCTGCAGCTGGCCCCAGAATTTGACTAGTAAGCAATGTGAGCATTATACAAGAAAATATGAGAAGTAACTAAACATACATTCATTACGTTTTTATTGATAGAAGTATTAAATATTTTATTATTATTATTATTATTATTGTGTATTTTATAACAAATAATACTTTATATAAGATACGCGTTACAGTAGTAGACACGATTTTTGATGAATTTTTATAATCTGACAACAGATGTTAAAAATATCGTAAGATATACAGGGTGGACAATAAAACATGATTTTTTTAAATGGAACACCCCGTATATTTTTAGACCAAAATAATGTACTTATTTTTCTGAATCCAAAAATGTGTAATTGTTATATAATCACTCCATCTGTTCGTGAGATATTACTAAAAACATATCACATTACGGGTGTCAGTTATTTTGAAAATGGTATATTCATTGGAAGAGCGAAAAGAGTTACTTGAAATTTATATTCAGTGCAACAAGAATAAGTCTCTTGCTCGGAGGGAGTATGTTAGGTTATTTCGAGAAAGGCTACCTCCTTCCAAAAATAGTTTTAAAAATATTTATGAAAAGTTTAGGAATACCGAATCTCTGAGAGACAAGAAAAGGGAAAGGCGAAGAACAAAAACACGAGAAGACACAGAACTCAACGCGTTATTATATTTTGCTGAAAATCCATCCAAATCATCCTATGCCGCAGCAATAGAATTGGATATATCACAAAGAAGTGTGATAAAAATATTACATCGCCATAATTTTAAACCATATAGTATTTTGCCCGTTCAATATTTAGACGACAACAACCTTCAAGACAGGTTAACCTTCTGCAGAGACATACTTGATAGAATAGAGGAAGATGATGAGTTTCTAAGTCATGTCTTTTGGACTGACGAAAGCAGTTTTTCTACTGCGGGAATTTTTTACAGAAAAAATGCACATTACTGGGCAGCGGAAAATCCAAATATTGTAAAAAAAATAAAAAAACAAGGATACCAAACTGTAAACGTGTGGTGTGGCATCCACAAGGATGCTATTGTAGGTCCTGTATTTATAAATGGGCCCTTAAATGCAAAACGTTATGTGGATATTCTTCAATATCCAGTTGAAAATTATTTAGATAATATTAATTTAGTGGACAACATATCTGTTATTTGGCAGCAGGATGGAGCATCACCACACTCTGCAAGGAACGTCACCGAATACCTAAACAGAAAATATCCTATTTGGATAGGAAGACACGGTGTTATACATTGGCCCGCTAAAAGTTCGGACTTAACACCTATTGATTTTTTCTCTGGGGTACGATAAAACAAGATATATACGAAACTGGGGTTTTTAATAATATGAATGAGTTAAAAGAATGCATACGTGTAAAAATTGAGGAATTAAACCAAAATGGTGATATATTTCAAAGGGTGAGAAGCAATTTTATAAAGCGATGCCAAATGTGTATTCAGAATGGTGGTGATTACGTGGAAAATATTTAACTACGTTACGTGTAACTAAATAAAATTATGTTACTCTATTGTGTTACTGTATTAATATTGACTTTTATTTGTTTTTATTAGGCTTATGTTGTTTATTGTTATTACTCGTTACTGTTATTGTCACCTATATATTATTTATTTATTATCTCAATAAATGGCATTGCTTCCAGAGGTATCTTGATATGTTTTTTGTTTTATAATTGACACCCGTAATGTGATAAGTTTTTAGTAATATCTCACGAACAGATGGAGTGATTATATAACAATTAGATATTTTTTTATTCAGAAAATTAAGGACATTTTGGTATAAAAATATACGGGGAGTTTAATTTAAAAAAATCATGTTTTATTTGTATATCTTACGAGATTTTTAATATCCGTGCTCAGATTATAAAAATTCATCAAAAACCGCGTCCACTCCTTTTTTGAATGAGTTAAATCGGCAAAGGATAAGTGAGATAAGGGGGGTGTCAATCTTAAGAGACTTACCCTGTACAAACAGAGAAATAATAAATATTTTATACATATAATATACGTTTAGCAAACTTCACGTGGTGAATTTGTAAACATTCAAATTAAGTCGCCTTTTTATATAGTGCGTTTCAAATTATTTTCCAAATAAAAAATGCCGCTCCGACAAAGCTCAAAAGTGGCCCGACAGAGGAAGCTTTGTCGGGTTGCTCGGCGCGGCATTTTTTACTTGGAAAAAAATTTAAACCAATTATACACGACGAAAGATGACCTTCGTAATTTATTCAGTAATGTAACAGACAAAATCCGTTTTTACTAGGCGAATTGGAATGCATAAAGCTATTGTAGACGATTTTTGGCCTTGACAATCATTGGAGTAACATATTTATTATTTTTAATCGATAAACACAACGGAATTAGGGTTACATGACTAACCCATTGAAATATAGAGATAATTCAATACTTATACTTTGTTAAAAATAGTCGCAAGTTTCTTTCGTTAAATATTACTTAACATAAACAATCCGAAAAGGGTTGTTTACTAAAAGGGCTCATGATTCTTTAGTTGGCGGATGACTCGTCGACTAGCTGTGGCTTGGGGGGCGGGGGGGCTGGCCCCTTGGCCCCCTTGGCTGCGCCACTGTAATCATTAAAGTTGCTACTTATAACTTTTCACATAAATTCTTTATTTATTGAAGTTTTTAGACTTTGTTGGAAATAAAATATCAAGAATATTTTTACAGTCTTTTACGTGATATTTATTATTTTTGTTAAGTCTAATGGTATTACTCTTAATTTATAAGTATTCAACTACGCTTGTCTTCTATACTTTTATTTCACCTACAGTCCATCTAAGTAGTTGTAAAAGTTGCACTCATGATGTTGGTGCTAGCCATGGGCGTCGGCATTTTTTTAGGGGGGCGAAAGTTTCCACATCACTCATGAAGTATTGCTTTCAGCGCGTTACCGTTTTTTGGTTTGGGTGGGTGGTTCGTCACTAGCCGTATTTCCCACTAGAAACAAAAATAAATTTGTACAAGACAGCTAAGTAGCCGTTAAAAATAAACTTGAAAACGGAAAAATTATATAGATATATATTCCAAAAGAGAGCAAAACATTCTCAACAAAAAATAAAAACAATAAAATAAATATACTTATATTCCAAAATAGGGCAAAAACTTCTCGACCGGAAAAAAAACAATAAGATAAATAAAATGTAAATAAAATAATATAAAAAAAATCTGACAAAAAATAAAAATATTCATTTCTTCGTGGTAGTCTCTGGTCTTCTTGGATTGAATAGGGATTGAGTAAGGTGGTAATCAAGGGTGTACCCAGGATCTGAACTATGGGGGGCAGACGCGGGGCGGCGGGTTTTCAATATGCCGTGGGGTGCAAGACCTGTGGACGCACCTTTCGGGGGGCGGGTGTCCGGGGCAGAAGCCGCACCAATAGCGCCGCAGGCGAAAATTTTGCAAATTCTGAAAAATTTTGAAAATTTTGAAAATTATGAAAATTATGAAAATTATGAAAATTTTGAAAATTTTAAAAATTTTGAAAATTTTGAAATTTTTAAAAATTTAAAAAATTTTGAAAATTTTAGAAATTTAAAAAATTTTGAAAATTTTGAAAATTTTAAAAATTTTGAAAATTTTAAAAATTTTGAAAATTTTTAAAATTTTTTAAATTTCTAAAATTTTCAAAATTTTCAAAATTTTCAAAATTTTTTAAATTTCTAAAATTTTCAAAATTTTTTAAATTTTTAAAAATTTCAAAATTTTCAAAATTTTTAAAATTTTCAAATTTTGAACATTTTGAATATATTCTTTTCTCCTCAAAAATCAAGGGAATAACAAAATTTTAAAAAAACGAACTAGGCACCCCATAAACTTCTTCATTGGGTGGTACCGACCAACCGACCCCTTGCACCCGTATACTCGACGCAGATGGGCAGATGAATAAAAAAAGCACACTTGTTTTTCTTTTGAGTAGTTATTAATATACACATTCTATACCTATATATGCAAAATTTTTATTTCAATAACAGTTCTTGGATTTGCAGCAAAATATTTTAATTTGAATTTAATTTGCAGCAAAATCGATTTACATATTTTTGAGATATTGTTTTAGTGTAGTGTAGTATGTAAACTTGTAGAACAGTAGAGGTTTATTCTTATTTTTTTTATAATCATTTTATTTACTTCAGGTGTATGATTTCTATGTTTTTTAGAGTTTAGGGGGGCGCAGCCCCCTCTGTCCCTCGCTGGGTACGCCCTTGGTGGTAATAATTAAATATAAAGGTATGCATTATTGGAATGCGAAGTAAATACGTTATTCTATTATTTAGAACGTAACATTCTAATTTCAAAGGTTGAAATGGGTCAAAGGGGTTGTTTTCTGTATTACGTAGGGTTATTTTTCCGAGTAGTCGTCCGACGACAACAAGAAATCTTAAAAGATAAATTTTATTTAGTTATTCAGTTAAAATACGAATATTTGAAATATCAAAATCAGGTGTTTCGAGAGCGATAAAAAATACAGTATGTATAATTCATTTTCAATTTTTCAATCGCAGATCATCGGGCTCTGTTAAATTAATAATTGAATACGTGGAAGTATCAGTTCAACTAATTTCCACATGAATATAGTGTTGAGTACAAATGTTTAATTAATTTTCCATTTAAAGAGATTAGAGTCATCCATCAAATTGTACGAGCCGTATTGGATTTACTGGGATATATCGGTTTGTTATTGACAACCCTTCTTTTATGATGTTATAGATGGTACTACAGGCTTGATGAAATGTTGATGGGATTAAAACACGGGTTTGTTATTCCTGAGGGGGATTAACAACTAGGCTATCACTGACCGTTGCTTTTATTTTACTTGGGTCAGCCAGTGCAGGATGTTAACCTTGTTTTTGTGCTACAGATACATGGCCTTTTACGAGAATAAGTATTAGTTGCGGCCAAATTATTTGCAATGAATAGCATCCATTATATCGCTGCTGCACCCAGTGGCGGCTAGCCGTATTAAGCAACCGAGGAGCAGCCTCACTGTAAAATTTGATCCACACTGTATATTTTAATACCTAATATTCCATCATCTAATAACTTAAATAAACAATTGTTAATCAACTAATTTTCAATTATCTACCTATGTCTTATTACATTTATTTAAAATTAAAATAACAGAATACAATAATTGTTTCAATAGGAATATCTTAGGAAACGATTTAATTTTCGCAAAATGGTCACAGTTTGTTTATTTATTAAGCCATATAAATTCAAATGACATCAAGTTGTGGACAAAATTGATGGCGTAAAAATAACATGCAAAGATTTAGAAAAATCGATAAATAGCCTGTTAGATGATGACATGAAAGATGAAATTGTACCTGTGAAAAAATTAAATTTCATAAAAGATCAATCAAAACTAGCATTTACGCGTCGCCCTCAATATTCAACCAAAATGTTTTTGTGGGCGTCTTCTCTTTATTTTCAATTTCCCGGTGGATACAATGCTTAGAGAAATTCGCAGGTTTTAACAATTCCTCATACAGATTACCTAAAAAGAATAATCGCTTACCTAAAATCTGATACTGGTATAAAAAAGCAACAAATCGCCTATCGTGAAAAAAAAATCATCATTTGGAAGAGCATGAAAAAACAGTAAACATTTTATTTGATGAAATTCACGTTACTCCTAAAATTGAATGGTGGAGATTTAAACGGGTCTACAGAGCATAGCTGCTACTAAAATTCAAGCTTTTATGTTAAGTTCAATTTTTTCTAAGAATGTAGATATTGTTGCTCTTTATTCAGTAAAGCAATCATCAGCAGTTGATTTAAAAGAAATGATTTTAAATGTAATTAAAGCTCTAACAGAAATTGGTTACCGTGTTATTTCTTTAATTTATGACAATCATAGAATAAACCGAGAAAGTTGTTATCGACTTTTAAGTAATACAAATAACAGACAAGATTTACCCTGCTTTATTGACAATCCTTCTGACGCCCAGCACAGAATTTATTTACTTTTTGATACGGTGCATTTATTTAAATCAATTCGCAACAATTGCTTAAACCAAAAAAATAAGGAACGTTCGTTTGTTTTTCGCCATAAGACATAAAGGCATAAAGACAGAAATAATAAAATAACACAAGAATAAACAAAAAAGACCCAAACAACTAACGTAGATTAAGGACCATGTAACCATGCTTTTTGGCCCATGCTTTATGTAAAACTAACCATAGAAAATATTAATAACGGAAAGTCGAGAACACGATGTCATAATACTAAAGAATAACACGGCTAAAGTATTTCAAATATAATAGGTGCCATTGCATAGGCAAAATATACATTGACAGGTGGAAACCCCCTTTCAAGTTATTTTATCATAAGTAACAGTTTGTTTTGAAATATATTCAGTTTTAGTCATAAAAGCCTCTATATATTGTATAGGTATTACGTCATGCCGTGACGGGACCAGTATCGTGACGTCACAAATTCTTGTCGGCGGCCTGTCTTACGGAGGTCTCGTACCAGGCAATAATTCCATAGTGGATTAATCGAGCGCCCCAGAAGAGACTGTCAAAACTTGGTAGTGAGGCGACAAATCAAGGCATGAATAAAAAATTTGCCGCCGTACCTCTTCCCCAGTGCTTGTCGATATTGCACTTCTGCTTTTGCATTAATTATTTCCATGAAAGTTTTAATGCGTTGCAACGTTGTCTAGGTATGGTACATTTTAAATTGACAGATAATATATCACGAGCAAAAGTAGGAGCTAGGACCGCTGTAAACTGAGCTATATTTAATAACGAAACGGTACTTCAGGGATATTACGAATGGACGGTAAACAGAAAAATATAGAATGGAGTAATGGAGAACCAAAAGAGAAAAGTTTCAGGTGAAATATGGGTTATAAATAAATAGTCCTGGAATCTTATGCGGCGTGAGTGGATGGAAAAATATATATTTTATAATATATATAATAACATTCCTTGGGTAATACTACTATTAGTAGAAGTATTAATGCCTTCCAAAGCAATATCTACTCATGGTCTTAAATTATATACGTACCAAAATGACATTCCGGTGCATGGAGCATTAACCCAGTGAGGGGCTACTTTACCACTTACCAACACTTTATTTATTCGTAAAAATACATAAATATTAACTGTATCTATATCATTTAAACATATTTTCTATCTAGTGCATTTCTCCTCATTTTTTGTCTTTTGGTTGAGAAGGTCTTTTGGTGGAGGTTCTGTCATATTTTGGAAGGGGAATCTGCTTCAACGGACTCACGGGGGCAATGAATGCGGATTATTATCTGGAAAACATCGTAGTTGAACATGTTTGATCCTTTCAATTGTTTATTTATGCAGATAATGCTCGTCCTCGTGTGGCTATAGAGGTTAGAATGCTACTGCTATCCGGTTGATGGAATGACCTCTTCTCAGTCACGATTTATATCTCATAGCACATCTATGTGATGCTCTTAAAAGAATTGTCCGAAATCATACATCCGCATCCCATTTTGTCTTGCAGATTCGAAATCAGCGCAAAATTTGGACCTTTTTGATGTATCGCACGATCGGTTGATTGCTATTTGTTTGTTTTGTGCCATGCATTTTAAAATTAGTAGGAGCTGAGCTAACACATCGTCAGTATTCAATCAATAACCATGTAGAATGAAAAAAAAATTTGGAAAATTATTACAGAAAATAACTACAGAAAATAAGCTGTCAATCCGTGTGAAGAACATCAAAATCCATCCATGTGTTTACAAATTAACAATAAACAAACAAACATTAAACAATATTTTTAAAAAAATTAAAAATCTATCTAGGAACCAACCACCATGAAATAAAATCATAAAAATGGGACCATAGGTTCAGAAAAAAAGTACCTACCATAAAATTGGCGACAAATTTGTAGCGATGCGTTAAAATTATCCAGGAGTTTATATTGCTTAATGTAACGAGGAAAACAGTGTATCTAGGTGCACACGTATCACCAGTAATTAACAAACTTATGAGAATCAGTCTATGTGCAATTCTGACATTCATTAGCTTCTCACTTTCAAAGCTACTTGGAAACACAAATATTGATCCGTCTTGGAAACAAAACAAGTCTGTGGCTAACATCACAGGGATTTTGTCCTTACGTGTGTTTTGCGTGATCTGGGAAACTTTAGTTTAAAGCCACAAGGCAAACTTTGACAACATTTGGAATCTGGACAAGGCAAGATGTATTAATAATTTCATAATAGCTAAGCCGCATCAACAGCAAAACATCCCTAAATCTACGAATATTGAAATACTCCTGGGAAATATATATTCTTTGGTATCAACTGTAATAACGTATAATAAACACGTTAGTATGTACAGTTAAATGTGATACCAAAGGTGATAAAATTTCATTTTATCCTATTTTGGTATCTAAATAACTTCTAAGTAGTATAAAAGCTTCTGAAAAGCAATAAATAAAAAGTAACCACTAAAAGCGGGTGATGTTTCCTGAATAATTGGTAAACTTTCTATGGCTTCTATATTCTGAATTAACATAATCCTATATTTCCGAGTTCAAGAAGAGAATTTGTTTACAAAATTATTTATTAAATTGTTTCGAAAACAAAATCTGAAAGTATGCACTGCGCAACCTATTTAACGCACAACCAAAAAGTTAACTCAAATTTGACGTTATGTATTTTCGACAATTTTTGTTCGTTTTGGTCGATTTTTTTTTAAATTCTAAATTTTTCTCTTAGGAATACCACTGTCTTAGTTCTTTTGGTAAAACGAATGATTTTGATATTATACCAGGTGCTATAAAAATGTTATGTTTTTTTCCGAAATTTCAAAACGTCCTGTGGGCTATACAAGGTATTGCAAGTTATTGCAATTATAGCCAATTTAAAGCCTCATGTTTTTTCTACATTTTCTTTTTTTATTCATTTGTTTATCTCTGTTACTTCATGAAATACACCGTTTTGAAACACCATAGGCTTTTATTCATATGAAATGCATTTATCGGACAACTCAAACAGCTAGCAAGCTATGGAAATCGAAGATTACACGTCATAAACTGACAACTGTGTCATTAGTTTTTTGTTGACAGTCCAGCAATAATTAGTGAATAATGGAACGCCAAACCAGAAATTTAACTCGTGATGAATGTGTTGAGGCAGCTACATTACATGGTGAAGGGTGGAGTTACAACCGCATAGCTGGAAGGTTGGGAGTGTCTCACACAACTATAGCGAGAGCAATTCAAAGGTATGCGGAAACAGGAGAACATTCCAGACGGGCCGGTCGAGGTAGATCTCGTGTTACCTCTGCTATCCAGGATCGCTTTTTAAGAGTAAATGCTGTAAGACAACGATTTATAACTGCAACACATTTAAGAGCACAACCTCAAGACGCAGGTGGTCCACTCATATGCGTTCAAACTGTACGCCGACGACTGAGGCAAATTTAAGACCCAGGATTGCTGCTCGAGGACCCGCATTAACAGTAGATCATCGAAGAGCCAGATTGAATTTTGCCAATGAGCATGTTAATTGGATGGAAGCAGATTGGGAACGTATTCTTTGGACTGATGAATCAAGGTTCAGTTTGTATAATTGTGACAGACGTAATCGCGTCTACCGAAGACCCGATGAGCGATACAGCCAATGCAATTTTTTGCACACAACTTTATATGGAGGTGGATCCGTCATGGTGTGGGACGGAATATCTTTGACTGGGCGAACGGATTTGGTAACTGTGAATGGAAATCTCAATTCTGACAGATACATCACAGATATTCTTGAAGCACATGTTTTGCCTTATGCCCCCTATATAGGACCCAATTTTTTACTTATGCAAGACAATGCGCGTCCCCACACGAGTCTTATCGTGAGAAATTATCTTGAAGAAGTAGGAATTGATCACATAGACTGGCCAGCCCGTAGCCCCGACCTTAACCCCATTGAACATGTTTGGGATTTTATCGGTCGGCGGTTACGAAGTGAGGGACGACAACACCAAAATTTACAAGAATTGGAAGGACGCCTAGTCGAATTATGGAATGGCCTAGATCAGAACCTAATCAGAACTTTGGTTTTAAGTATGAACCAAAGATGTCGGGAGGTCATTCGCGGAAGGGGTGGAAACACCAGATACTAATTCTCTATTTACTTTTGTTTTGTTTCCTGTTATTCCTGTTGTTTTATTGATTAAAGCAATCCATTTTTCTAGGTATGTTTTTTGAGTTTTTGTCCTTTTAAGACCATTTTCTCTTCTAAAACACCTTGCATCTCTCAATAAATTATAAGATATCAAGGAAAACAGAACGCAAAATGAGGCATTGAACCAGTATAATGAGTAATAAATAATGAGCACTTGACAAAAAAGAAAGTTAATAAATTTAATAAAAATCACGTCAACTCAAAAATTGGATATTTTATGAAGTAACAGAGATAAACAAATGAATAAAACAAGAAAATGTAGAAAAAACATGACGCTTTAAATTGGCTATAATTTCAATAACTTGCAATACCTTGTATAGCCCACAGGATGTTTTGAAATTTCGGAAAAAAACATAACATTTTTATAGCACCTGGTATAATATCAAAATCGTTCGTTTTACCAAAACAACTAAGATAGTGATATTCCTAAGAGAAAAACCTACAATTTGAAAGAAAAATCGACCAAAACGAACAAAAATTGTCGGAAATACATAACGTCAAATTTGAGTTAACTTTTTGGCTGTGCGTTAAATAAGTTGCGCAGTGTATATATATATACAGGGTGTCCCAAAATTCAACGTTTTTGATATATTGGTTCTTTTATGGATTTGGCGAAAATCCACTCCTATAAGTTTTTCAAGTGCCACCGCAGCTACAAAATTTCATATTTTAAGATTATAATTTTCTTTACGCCTCCCTGAATGGCCCTTTTATTGATCACAGTACAAAATAAAATTATTATCGCCATACATTTGTAAAAAAAATATCTGCCCGATAAATATGTAATTTTTTGTTTATTAGCTAACTTAAACTCTTCATACTGTATATAAAAAAATAGCACGCTGGCCTGATAAGTTATTGTAAAAAATTATTCATTTAGTGTAGTTTATAAAATGGTAGAATGTAAATGTATCGTAAAATTATTTCAGTAATCAAGAAGTTTATTATTTTTTTGGACTTGTGTGTTGTCTAGTGATTTTGGCTTATTCTATTAGAGGTAATAACGAACTAACGTGTGTTTGTCCTCTTTTTTTATGTACTTCCACAAATCTTGTCACTTTCGATTACACTTATACGCGAACTATTACTGCTGCTGGGCTCTGGTGGTGGTGTCATCTAGCGGGATATCGCCGCACTGCCTCTGGAATGCTGACTGCCCTCGCTGGCATCTCTTCTGTGCCTTGGGATTTATCTACCCTCAGATGTTTCCTACTTGTTGCTGGGCTGTAGTTTTCAATCTGCTATCACTTGATAATCAGTGTGGAAGTTATTTCCTGTTCTTGTTGGTATATTATCTGCAATTGTCCTCCGCACTGAGCTGGGATGCTACCTAGCTTCTCCCTTATATTCGTAACATCGACGAGAACTACTTATATATGCACTTTTAGTGCTTCAAGACCATATATGTACTAGTATGACCGCTTACTTAGTACAAATTAACACTGATTATATAAAATTATAATTGCTTTTTACTAATTAACTTTTAATGTTATAAAATTTCAGAATTGCTTTCATTTTTTTTGTATCCCTTCTTAGTATGTCAATAATATATATTACACTGAATTGAACAACATGTATCTAAGTAAAATCATGCAAAAGTAGGCCGTGGTTGGTGCAGTTTAACGAACCCGTGAGTTCTACTAGCAATAATTTTGTAACACCGTGCGCACATCGTGTTCATAGGGGTAGTTGCCATAATATAGTAGAGCATAAAGTGAAACCAGTGTTTATTTCACTACAGTATCTGATATTCGTGTGTAAATTGGTGTATAATGGACATAATAGCGATTACGTTATATCGACCGAGGAAATTAAGGCAAAACCCAGAGTAATTAATAATTACTATGGGGGAATTTGTCTGCTTTTTGTGAGCAATATCAATTTGAAAAATGTATTACTCCATTTCAGCCCCGTTCCTAATAAACATCAGCGTTAATGTGCTTGCGTTAGAGTGTATATATTGCTGAAGCAAAAATATCACTCGTCAGTTGGATGGGCATTTAAATTTAATTATTGCCATTCAAGAATGTTCCTGTTGGCTTGAGTACTGTTGCACTAATGCTAGCATTAACATTATACTAAGAAACAGATTATAGTGATTTATTAAAATCATTAAAACTTTAAAATAGATTACTTAATTATACCCGCTTGCTTGTGTTCCAATGTTATTGGACACTATTGATTTGAGAAAATATGTGAACAGTTGCAAAACAAATTCTGCTTGTAAACGTATTCACTTGATCATTTACTATTAATAGATGTATATAAATGTGTCCGAAGACCAAAATTGCCAATTCCCAAACACGGTAGAAAAAATGAAGCAACTCCTTAAGCGTCTAAAACAGTCAATACTGATTTAGCATGCTATTGTAGCTATTGACTTTTTAGTTTATAGTTAATATCCTCACCGACAAAGTAATCGATCCACTCAAAATATTGATCAAGTTTGCTTATCAATAACTTTGTTAATTTAAGTCCGATTTGATTTTTTTTCATCTAGTAGCTAAATTTATAAAGAATCTCACACAGGATTTAAATTTTAAAAAAATAGGCAAATATCCATATCATACAGGGTGACACAAAAAGTGCCTTTTTACTCTAACTTTAAAACAATATATGTGAGTGGCCAATATGTTACACCTTATAGTTTCTTATTTTGTTATCTACATCTATTCCTTATAATTTCTTTTTTTATTTGTTACAATAACTTTTTTTTTTGTTAAAGATACAAGGGTTTTAGAAGAACGTTACATTTTACATTTATTTCTCTGGTAATAAAAAAGTTGGAAAAGGAATGATTTTTTGCACAGCTAGCTATGACAGACAATTGTTTCTCTCACAATTAAACTGACAACCGTTAGTTTACAATTTGTCACATGTGAGCGCGTTTATCATTAGTTTAAAAAATACGATTAGTTTAAAAAACATGGATCTTTCTGCCGCTGCTTTCGTGCAGGATGGTAGGTCACAATATTATGTGGCCAGAGCGTTGGGAATTTCAAGATGCAAAGTTTAGTTCAAGAGCTGTAAAACGGTCTCGTGAGTTTGGTGTATTCACAAGGAGAAATGATTGCGGGCGAAGAATATCTACTAGTGTGCGAGATAATCGCTTTATGACGCGGTCATCCATATTCGATTTAGAATGACGTCATCAGGTAACCATGTATTGCCATCAAAACTAAACGTGTATGCAAAATTTCAGCTCAATCCGTTGAAGATAACTGCCTTAAAATACAGTTGCACGATTTGACCCGAACAAACATACATACTGACAAACATTGGAAGTTAACTAAAACCTTATATAAAAAATCATTTATACGACTACTGAACGGTTATCATATTAAACTTTCTTCCAAATATATAGGATCGGAAATCCTTGAATGTCCATACTTAAGCCAATAGTTCGAGTTTTATTAGTCTGTATTTGGAATCGGAGTTCAGAAATCACATGGCTCTTGAGCCATAGCCAATGGAAAGACTTTTCTAACTAGACCCTGCGCAAATTTCACCAATAGCGTAAGTACTTGCCTCTATAGTCACTATAGATTTTTTGCTGTAGTCATCATAGTTGACGGTAACTGGCTAGGTTAGTTCCTCAAAAATGTATAATTTTTGAGTTTATACAAATCGTTCAATTGTGACTCAAAACAGTTTTTGGTAAATTGTATTATTCAAAGGTTTTCGAAATGTTTCCTTATTAATTTTACCATATACCTTCATGATTTCTTTATCAAGTCTTAAAACGCGAAAGCTTTTTACAGATAAAAACTATATTGACGAGCGATGATCGGTTATCATATTAACTTTTGTTCCAAATGTGTACGGTCACAAATTCTTGACTGCCTACACTATAGCCAATAATTCCAGTTCTATTGTGCTATATTAGGAGTTGTCACAGAGTTCTAGAGCCATAGCCAGTGGAAATACTTTTGAATTGATGACCTTGTAGATGATTCAGAAAAGAGTTGCACCGATTTTACGCGATTGAAAGGCAAACTCTGGCCAATACCAAAGTCGAACAAAAAGATTTAAATTAAAATTAAATCACAAATAACAGTTATATTTTAATAGACATAGCTATGTGTGGATTAGGCCTATTGCGGAGAACACGTTAAACAAAAAGCGCCGAAAACTTTACTTCTGCGGTGGTGTGGAAATAAGTCCGCCTTGGCTTTGTGTTGAGAGGGTCCCGGCCGTGATCTACACGTCGGCGTCGTACGAAAATCTTGTTTGCACGAAAGCTGCTGGAAATTGAGTCCTCTACTTGTCATTTAAATATGCCACATATTAACAATAAAATAGTCCAAAAGTTGAAAAAAATGCGCTGCTAATTTTTCAAACTTGTTGCTTACTATTAGCAATAAATAATTTTATTAATAAATATATTAGTATTGTAGAGAATTAAATTCTTCACAAATTTCTTACTTGCCATTTTTATCGAGAAATCCAAAATACGCGTGCAACAAAAATTCAACATGACATTCAACAAGAATATGATTTCTTCATCTATTCCAAGATGGACACTTAACTGCATCAAAAGTTTTATTAACCCAACAGTTTTCCTTTTTTAATAATCTAAAATGATTGAGTGTAAAATGGCTATGAAAGTAAAACAATGATATTCGTTAATCTTAATAAATGTTTGAAATATGCTAGAAATTGTATTCGCATTATGTCTGTAAGAGGCAAATTGTAATTTTTTGCTAAAAAAATTCAAACCCATGTCTAAATACTCCAGAGTTACGAGGTCCCCAACTCCGCAATAATTAACACGACGTCCTCACTGCAAAATTTTATAGAACTCGTTAAATGTTCTTTGTTAAATTTAACTTTTTCTATCCATTTAATACATTTTATGTAGGCCCCTAAAAATTATCTATTATTGCAAAAGGTAAAACAATTGCTATTGTATTAATTAAGCAAGGCACGTCCAATGATATGTCATAGGAATTTAAATCAATACGTCTCCCACCATGGCAACGTATACTCAATACATTTACACGGATCGATACAATTGCTATTAGTATCATCATAGATATCATCCTCGGATTTTTGCATGAATATCGTTTGTTATAATCAAATAAACGTACCTGTCTATGTATGTAACTAAAACCAAATTACTATTTACAAAGCAAAAAGGCAGGTTGGTAGCGGAAGCTTCATATAAACAATATTTCCGGGTTGATACTGCGTAGTGAATAATTTATTACCATTTTTATAGAATATTAGTGGCATGTCCGTTGTCCGCTGACTAGTTATTTGTACCAGCAGTTGAATGGTTTGTTTCTACCTGGCTATAGAAGTCATGCTCATTCATTTGTATATTTATAGCAATGCTAGACGATTAGCTAAGTGTCATCCCCCTTATAGCTAGAGAGCCGCAATGGTAAATAATTGCGGTATTTTCTGCTATGGCAGAAATAGTTTTTCTTATTATATCGGACATGAGAGACAATAATATAGCCATGAGAAAGTTGAAAGTTCCCTCCAAGCTGCTTTGCAGAGGACGCTCCTTTAAAAGTCACGAAAAGAAGAATAGTTGCTATTGACATAATTTTAACACTTGAATGTGAATTATTATATTTTTGTAATATAAGAAATACTAAAATGTTACTGCCTCTTCCTTTAATTTAGTTTACCTGAATTAAATGGCCTCTCATCCAGGAGATCCATCCAGGAGTTTGATAACTTAACGGTTATATTTTCGGTATTGTTAGTGAGTGCTTCAGAAACTACAAGGTACAGATTTTTATCTTTCAATTATTATACGAGTATACTCTGGTTGGTCCACTTTCGAAAGGAGAAACTTTAGAGGCAGACAGAGAACCACAGAATAACATCAGTTTGTATTATAAACTATATTTGAAAAATGCTTCGTTACAAAGATATAGGGTGTCAAAATTTCAAAATCAAAAGTTCCAAATTTATTAATATTTTTAAAACTACTTTAGATATTTAAATGAAATTAGGAACCTTTGAATAGGTAATCTAGATACATATTTTTAAGTAAAAAAAAAATTTTTCTTCCACCAGTGGCGTGCGTACGGACAGATCTTCGGGAAATTTTAATGAAAAAAATGGTACGCCAATGTTTTTTCAGAAACAAAAACTATTTCTAGAATCCTTGTTTAATTTATAACAGAAAAAGGCTCCTTACTTTTTTTCGTTTGACATACCGTTTTCCAGTAAAAAATTAAAATTCTTTAAGCAACAGGAATTCAAACAAATTTTAATCTGTCGTAGTAGGCCATGAAACAAAAAAGACTACTACTGTCAGTGTTTTAATTGAATTGAATTGAATTGAATTGTCAGGTAATTTAATTTCGAGTTATTGTTAACATTGTTATTAGAGTGTTGTGTAAGTATTAATCTGAAAAATGCTTTTTTCTAACAAGGAATACGCAGGTAATCATTTTTGCTACGGATTTTGTGATGGAAATGTAGAAGCGGCAGTTCGTGAATACCATAGACTCTATCCAAATAGATGAGTTCCGGATACTCGCGTTTTCATCAGAACACATCAGAATTTTCGTAACTTTGGCCTGCGTGTTAATAACGAACGGAATAGACACCGTCGATATAATATTCAGAATAATCGGATACTACGCACTTTTGATAACAATCCGAGACTGAGCTCTCGGAAGGCAGCTCAGCACCTTCACATTCCTAAGTCTAAAGTATTACGAACACTACACGATGACCACAGACATGCATATCACCTACAGCCTGTTCAGGATTTGCATCCTGGTGATACTGAATAAGATTTTGCCAGTGGCTTTTAAACTGGACGGAAAAAAATCCTGATTTTTACATAAGATTCCTTGGACGGACGGGTCCTCTTGTGGGGTAACAAATTACCATAACATCCATATTTGTGCACATCAGAATCCTCGAGAAATTCGGCCAAAATCATTTCAAAATTAATTTTCCGTAAATGTTTGGTTGGGCGTTATTGATGGTAATGTTTGTGGTCCGCATTTCCTACCCCCAAGGTTGAACTCGGAACTGTTTATGGAGTTTCTTAACAATATTCTGCAGGACTACCTAGATGATTTACCCATTAATTTAAATTATGAGAGGTGGATACAACTGGATAGAGCTCCCCCGCATTTTGGAATAGCTGTAAGAGAATGGCTCAATACTAATTATCCTATAGAAATTCTGGAAATGGGAACATCAACTTTACGAATTAATAATAGTTCTGATTTAGACCGAGCATCTTGTCACGATAATCTTGGTTTTCTCCAAAATTTTGACCCTCAGGATATGATTATCGTTAATGACTACCTAAATTCACCCCAACCATTTAGTAATACCATTTTAACGCTGGAAAATTCAGTTGTGAATAATATTGGAGTTGGAGAAGACATTTCTATTAATGACATTAATTTATCACTAAAACCATTATCAATTGATAATAGAACCAATAATGTTATTTTGACATTGGAACCAATGGCTGTATCTGACAAAGTTGCGAATCCTAATAATAATTTATCCCCACTACCAATAAACATTAATAATCCTAAAAGAGATACCATGCCAGCTGGTAATGCGGAGATTAGTCAAGATGGGATTAAAGTATGTCAAATCGGAATTTAAGAAATCTTTGGAAAGGGAGACAAAAAAAGCTGACAATGAGGAAACTAGCGACAATGAAGGTGTAGGGCAAATGGTCCAGGAGGGCGAAAAAAAGACATTCGTAGTGTGTTCCACAAATATTTGCTCAGTCAACGTGATGTTTTGACTATTGAAATGTGGCTTGATAATTGTGCTACACAAAATAAAATTGGACATTGTTTTCTTTTATTACACATATCATTAACTCATCAGAAATTGCTGCAAACATTCTAGAAATTTACTATTTCGAGCCGGGTCATACACTTATGTCGGCTGACAGTTTCCACCACCAGCTGGAACAATCCTTAAATTCATATCGCCAGCATCAAAAACTGGAGATGGTGGAAAAGTCTACGACTGTAACGACTTCCAAGGTGCCATCCAGCAAGTCAAGATGAAAAATGTGAATGTTTTGACAATTTAAACTGAATTTAAAGACTGGAAAGATAAGAGTTCATTGCAGAAAAAAAACATTCACCAAGACCATAAGTGATATCGTAAAATTAAAATTCGAAAGGGGCAGTTTTAGTATGTGGTAACAAATATGATTCCCCATACACAGAGCTGAATTTTTTTACTGCGAAATATCTAAAAAACATGGATGACATCATAAATAAATTATGTACTTTAAAGCCCAAAAATCGAGGACGTTTTTAGGAGGAACTACAGATTATCGAAGAAGTAGTAAATTTGTCAACAGATGTTGAATATTGAATGTTATTATCTGTCCTTTTATAATAATTTAATTAATTAAACATTTCCCCCTTTTTTAAATACATTAATATGGTACATATTTGCAATAAAATAGGTTCTAAGTTGGATTAATTGTATCTTTTGTTACATTATTTAAATGCCAAAATTCAACATTACAACAATAAATAATTACGATTAATTATTATAATATGTTACTTTAGAACACCTTATCTATACTGTATCCAACGAGAGAATGGACTTGCACTCGAGTGACTTGCACTCGTCTGTTTTGGTCAGATCTCCGCCCCTTAGAACATTAGTTCAACGCCCTCAACGTCTTAATTGGCTCAGCAGGTAACCAGGGCCGGCGCCTGGGTCCGATACCTACCTGGTACCTAATTATATAAAGTACCTACTACTGCCTACCTATTCATAGTTTGTATTTGTAGTCTCGCAAGTACGGTTAATTTATTTCATCGAATGACGGTCCTGCGTAGCTCGTTACAGAGCCCCTCCTCTTTAGTCGCCGATGCGCAAAGCAAGTTCATTCTCTCGTTGGATAGAGTATACATACATAAGGTGTTTTTGTGTCACATTAAAATTAAACTAAGGGATAATATGACAGAAACACACCGCATGTGTAAATAAGGTGTTTTTAAGCAATATATGAAAGTCACAGAAATACCCTATCTGCAATTATTAATATTAATCAACAAAAATAGGCACCAAATGTCCCCAATTAAGTACCTACGCCTCATACAAAACTTTAAACTAATGATTTTGGCAAATAATTTTTATTAAAAATAGTGAGCTTTAAAACGTTTCGGGTTATTGTGAATATTTCACCTTGAATCACTTGAGGCGTTTTTCGTTAACACGGCAGTATATGGCTTGTGCCGTGTAAAATAATAATTTCTAAGGACCATAGCGTAAATAGGCGCCCCCGAGGCGCAATAAAGTCTTTTTAAATAAATATGAGTATCGCATGTCGCCGGAATCGACAGGTACAGCGTACACGAAGGTATGAAGGCATAGGGCACGGGGACGGCGGCGGCGGCGGCAAGCTTGCGCATGGGTGGCAAGGTGCGCACGCGGAGACGGCCGCTTACCTGTCGGGCGGCGCGGGTGGCAGTCTGAGGCAAGCACTGGCTGCACCACTACCCCTGGCGCCGCCACCGCGTTTACAGCACTGCAACACCTACTCACCTGAGTGCCCCACCCCCACTTGACCCTCCGGCACGGCGAGCCACAACACCGCGCCACAGTTGAGTTCTGAACGCTGTCGGGACTGGAGAGAGTCCTAGTTCACACGCTCACTCTTTCAGCTGTGCCGGTGTTTGTTCGTCTTTCTCGCGAGTGCATGTGATTATCCTGCAGCACCGTTGACCAACCTCAGGACTTCTAGCGTGAATCGTGGAGACCGTGTTTAACGCCACGAAGAGAGGTCGGCATCCTCTGGGAGACACAACGTCCCCATCGCCTGCCGCCACTCCGCCGTCTCTCAAGAGAGCCAGACACGACTCGGGTTCTTGCAGCACGCCAGACCAGGATATGGAAGCACCGCTCGGTGTCACCCTCAGCCAAAGCATGGACTCTGTCAACACGAACAACGGAGAGGAAGAGGTGAGCCACCTCCATATTCCCCTGGCGCATGATAGTTCTCTGTCTCCCTTGTTTTTAAAATGTACAGATCAAATAAAATACTTACAGGATTAAAGCCCCCTCATCTAAATCTTAAATTGGCACATGGACCGATTTAGATCAACTGAAAATACAACAAATTATCTTGTCGTTACAACATTCTAAGCTTGCCGTAACCCATAAATCCTCGCATTTTTGTCCCTTCACCAAAGTTATTTTCATCTGCAGCATGTCTTGCTTGCCGGAGCAACCAATGATTTAACGCCTAGAATACGGATTTATTTATACTCTTTCGCGAAAGTTTGTTTTTACTTCGCGGTTTATGTAGATGGATTTGTTTACTACGACGGGCCGGCAGTTGCCACTGTAAACAAACGAATGCGGTTATGGCTCAGGTGTCACGTGACAGGATTGTGAGGGTGATTAAAAACCCCCTCTTGCCAGCCGTACCATAATTATGGTACACCTACCATAATTAGGATGTTGTACCATGTACCATAATGAATTTGTTATGGTTTTTTACAATAATTTATAATTTTAGTTGATTTAAAATTTGGCGCCTAGCTATAATTGAGACAAATACAAAATGCTACATTTATAGTGTGCAAGAAGGATAGCAGATTCTGCTCCAACCGTAGAAAAAGCACAGCTTGTATTAAGTTGACCAGTAAGACGCTCTCTGATTCTCTAAGTAACACCTGCTCCTTGGCAACATATCCATGCCCACACGTAGATAGAGAAGCGACCACTACGAGCTGTAGGATTTATATAGCGCTCTTCATATCGGCAATTTCTTGGGCGGTATACACGCACAGAGCCATCATAGCAGGATTGAAAAACTTTGTCGTCTGAAAAAATTCCTGTGTTCCAAAAGTCCTGTGGCACACCGACAAATTGGTTAGCAAAGTTTAACCTCTGCTCCTTATGCCGTGGCAACAGAGCAACTTTATTTGCAGCCGAAAAATTCTTCAGCTCAGATGCTCTGATACGTCGTCTTGCGGTTTCCACCGAAGCAGGAAAATTTGTTAAGAAGCAGGCAGTCACTGCTGTATCAAAATGATTCTGTCGGAGGTGGTCAAGGACGAGTTCGTCTTCCTCCATAGTACTGAATTTCTGACGGCCCCCCCTATGGACGTACTCAACAGTTCCTTCTGTATTCCATTTTTGCTTAATTTTGTAAATGCAACCTTTACTCACATTCAAAGTATCTGCAACTGCTTGCGTTGACCATCCGTTCTGCAGTAACATCACAGCTCTCATTTTTTGCGGTTCAGTTAAGCGCGGCATAATAATAATTATTATTATTATTTTAAGGAAAACTTCAAAATATAGAATTAGTAAACTGACAAATAAAATTGACAATCAAGTTTTGATTACCTGAAAGCCTGTTTCACATTGTTAATTAAAAGCCTGTTAATTAAAAAAATCGTTTACTTTCACTTGAACGGCACTGTACCTATAATATGCTTGGTATAGCTCCTGCTGAAAATCAACTAGGTAGTTAGCCTAATTTGAAATAGAGCCGCTGTAGTGCCAGATGAAATAGCTTCTGGGTTGGGCTGTGAATTATATGGAACGCATTATTGTTTATTTTCACGTTATGTCATACGCAACAAGAAGGCTGGGTATCGCAATGAAACATATTCACTGCGTCCACTGCGAAGGACACGCGTATAAAAAAAAACGTATATAATCACGCTTATTAGCGATGTAGTTGGTACACGAAAAGGATGAATGTGGCTCGGAGAGTTACGCCCACTCAGCGGGCGATCCATAGCGAGACAAGGAATATTTATGCTTCTGTGTTTCATCCGCACATACAATGGGTATCACGACAACTGGTGAATCAGCAGGATTACGCAACACACGTAGTAGGCGCCACTAGGTTGTATGCATCTCTAAGCGACCAGAGACGTGCAGTCTGCTAGGTATTCAAGAAGTTGGCCTCAGGCCAGCGCGGGAACAACGACACCGATGTTTTGCCTCTGCGTCGTATCCGTAATCCGCTCAGAGTTACCTGATTTTTTTTTAGTGCATGGCGATAATTAGGTCATATTTAAATATCACGCAAAAAATGTTGCGTGCACGAAGGTTTTCTGGTTAGATGTTTACTTGACCCAAATCCACTCCATCAATTATGACTTACATACAAACTAATCAAAATGAATAAGAGGCCTTCAGTTAGTATTTTTCATTATGGCTTTTCTCTAATTTTTTCAGTGCATAGGTATGATTTCTGAAATACTGTGGGACGCGTGTAATCGAAACTGATCTGCAACTCTATAATTAATCAATATATAAATATGGGTAAATAGTTAGCTGATAAAATGATCGTAGATAAAGCTTTATCTATCACTAAATTTACGCTCCAAAATTCTATAACTTAGGTCCAACTGACACAAAGGAAGTATCTGTAATAATAAAAGTACTCGGCGATGACAAAGTGAGTGGACACTTATTACGTATTAAATAGGGTCTCTAATGAAATCAGTGATCACTTAACAAATAAGTCAATGATAAATCTAGTGATCTTCCCATCAGCTTTTAACGATACTATTGTGAGACCCACTGCTAAATATATCATTTACTCAATATGTTAAAACAATAGTTTTGATTAAATTCTCTTCAAAATATACACGAAAAAATAGACCATACTTACACATATTCATAGACTTAGCCAAGACTTCCCATACTGACAGTAATCATTTACATAAAAAAATTCTTAAATAAATGGGATTTCGTGGAAATTATTTAAAATTATTTGAAAGCTACTTAATCAATAGATAAATTAAATCGTAATAGTGGGGTTGTTCTACAAGGTATTGTTCTGTGGCCTACGCTGTTAAACATGATAATAATAATAATTAATATCTATCCCCCCTTCTGACCACAATGGCTATCCGAGAAGTCAGAGACGTCCGTCGGTGGGAGAGGGGGCCACATATTATTATATGCAGGCAGCATGTGCATCCAGGATCGATGTAGGTTGGTAAACAATATACATACTAGGGTGGTCCTTATTTTGGAAAAGTCCCGATTTTTTTGAGTGCTCCCGCTAAATCGGAAGTAGAGGCCTAGAAAATAATTATGAAACAATAAAAAGTGAAAAAAAATAATAACCCGTGCCCCACGCAGGTTAAATTTAAAAAAAAAAGGTTAAAAGTTTTAAGGATTTTGTTATTTTAACACAAAGGATATTTAGATATTTAGGATATTTTAACACAAATCAAGTAAAGTTTCGTCGTAAAAAAATGGTAACGTGTTTTTCGCTAAATGACAACTGTCAATTAAGTTGTCAATGGAATTATGAATCGAATTTTTATTTTTTTTTCAATATCTCAGTTCAGAAAATAGTCTTAATTAAGTGTTTCAATACGGTTAAATCCGAATATGATGTCAAAAACTAGTTTGGACTCATGACAGCTGCCAAAAAAGCTGTCAATAGAAATTATTTTTTTGATTATTCAAAATTGTAAGGTTTTATTTATATTTTAACACAATTCAAGTAAAGTTTCGTTGTAAAAAATTTTTTAACGTGTTTTTCGCTAAATAACAACTGTCAATTAAGCTGTCAATGAAATTTTCAACCGAATTTTTAGGTTTTTTTTTCAATATCTCAATTAGGATAATAATTTTAATTAAATGTTTATAAATAAATGTCGGTTTTTGACATAAGTGACAGTTGTCAATAAAACTGTCAATAAACATAATAAATCAAAACGGTATATTAGTGTCATTTTATAACTAATAATAATTTTACAGTAATAACATAATTTTATATTTTTTGAAATTTCATGTTTTATGTGAATGTGTATTATTATTATTATAGTAATTAAAATCAATTCAAAAATAAACGCTTAAATATAGATTCTTTTGTTAACACAGTCATTGATTTTTTTCAAAAGATTCAATCTTGCGACAAACTTTCTTGAGATTCAACCATCTGAATGGATAAACAATGAAAGTTTTTTGATAGCTCAAGCTTTCGGCAAAAATTTGAAAGTTGAACAGATGAACAGATTTTATATGTAAATTTACCAAAGATGAGAATCAGCCTCAATACATTCTGCGAATTGTTAATGATCATCGTAAAAAGAGACCTTGAGAATGTAAGGGAACGCACATAAAAACTGTGTGTGTACATTAAATAGTGTTTAAGTTTAAAAATAAAAAATAGTAGAAAAAAAAACAATTTTCACGGATATTAATTTCAAAAACCAATATAAACATTGAAATTTTTAAGTATGACCTTTATATAAGACCATTTTACACTTAAAATAATTATTAGTTATAAAACGACACTAATATATTCTTCTTAATTTAAAATGTTTATTGACACCTGTCATTTATGTCAAAACACCGAGATTTATTTCGAAATTAATATTATCTCTCCTTACAGAAATCGAAAAAAACATTTAAGGTTTAATTTAAATTTAATTGAGATGTAATTGACAGGATTAAAGTATTAAAAAATTTTGGCTGATAATTTTTTTACGACGAAACTATACTGTATTTGTATTTAAATATAAAAAACCCTAAAGGTTTTATATGTCAAAATATGAATTTCTATTAACAGATTTTTTAATAATTGACAGTACCTACTATTAAACTATTAAAAAAAATTACAGTTGTCAGCACACGAGTAGAGCCTAATTGGTACAAAGAAGGCTTTGACAAATTTAAGCAACAAACGAAATTACTGTCAGTTTCTCAGTGGTTTTGAAAATCTCATTTAGTGGCTTGTATTACTACATGTGTTATCCTATTAATATTACCTCGTATAAAACGTTAATATGAATTATTCTACTCAAGAATTAGTTGATGGATGACTTATTTATTAGGAGAATGTCATAGAAATTGTTTATTAGCGTCCAGAGTGATATGGTGCGCGATATCATCCTGAGCGAAGAAAAAAAAAGTAAAATGTTTTGAAAAACTTAAGGAGTGTTTTGAACTTACTGCTAATGCTAATTATAAGAACACGCGGCAAGCAAAAATTAGTGGTGAGGCTATGCAATTTGATATACTCGTAGTTACTGCAGTAGTTGAAAATTCCGATATTAGTACTAGACAACTTAGTGCTGTCTTGGATATCTCTCAGAATTCGGTAATTAAAATATTACATAAACATAAGTTCCATGACTGTCTCCTGAATATGAACAAAAACTTAGTGAACAGGATTATCAAAACCGTATACATTTTTGTAACTGGGTGCTGACTAAACTACACGAAGATCAATTATTTCCCAGATATGTATTATTTACTGATGAGTGGACGTTCTCTAACACATCGTAGAAATTATCACCATTACGACAATGAAAACCCTCATTTTAAAATCTCTATCTAAAGCTGTATAAAAAGCAAGCTCATGATAAATTTAACGTAAAATATGATTTGATTTCCAAGTAATAATAAAACTCTAGGGAAAGTTAATGGCGTTTTATTGTGTACGCAGTTATTGTAAGTAAATGTGTTTGTAAGTTTATATTTTCGTCAATATAGTATTGCGGTAGACCTTGAGAAGTGCCTGCAATGACTAATACAATCTTAAAAAAAACTATAAATTTCTATAGCGAATTAAAATCCAATATAATTATGGTCGATGGTATAATTCAGATGCAGCAATTCTATTTATTCAATAAATTTATAAAAAGAATAATGTCGTATTTTAATATATTAGGTAAAAAGTAATTGCTAAAATACATAAAGTGGTATTTGTAAATTAATATTATACAAAAAGTTGATTACGTTCATTCTGTAGAGCGATTGCTCAACACAATTTGTGATTACAAATCGGATGATCGCACAAATTTCAGATTTAAAGTCATAATCCTCACTAAAATTGCCGAGAGGTGGAAATGAAGGTTTTAGGGGCTATTCTGAGTTTCCTCCAAATAGCGACAATGAGGCATGCAGGCACATATTGAAGTAGTTTCTAATTAACTTTTTATATCAGTAATTACTATTCAATTCTCGATGATAATGTCTACCAATAAATCGAATGCGTCTAAAATATTAATAGCATAGCTAATAACTTTCCCATCTGAATTTTGACGACGCTATTATGTAGGTTTTATGTGTTCTCATAAAACGTACTAATAAATTTAATTTTCCTGAGATATGTAGCAATTTTATATTTCCTAATCCCAGTTAACCGTCATTTCAAGCATAAAATTGTGTATCTTATGGCGTATAAAGTCAGCCAGCTGTATTATACGGTTAATTGAATTCGCATACTGCAAAATAACCATATTTTACATAAATATGGTTATGACACCGACATTGTCATCGCTAATTTTTCTTAATAAAATTGCCATTGGTTGTACAGCTAAGTTTCACTTTGTTGCAAATAAGCAGTTTCGTAATTAGTTATTATTGTGTTAATCAGTATCTGATATTAGCTGATGATTAATAAAATTGAAGTGACTCAGATTTTAAAGTTGTAAACTAAGACAAAATTACATAAAAATGGTAGCAATCTTACGTTGACACAGATAATGTTCCATGCACTACAAGCTTATCTAATATGTTTGTGTAGTTAACTGACCGCATATAAGATACCGCGCAGTTGCCACATGTAATTCTCAAATTTCTCAATATTCAATTAAACTGTCATATTCCACAATACTATATAAAAATTATATATATTATTTATGAATGTCATAAAAGAATTATTGTACATACAATAATATATTATAGCCCAAGATGTTAGCCATTTTTACATATATTTCTATTTTAAATTATGGAAATTCCCTAAACATTTATTTTTATAGTTAAAAGCGGCAACGCCGCTCTACCGTAGACGGGATACTGGATGGTCGAGCAGTGTATCTCTTTTTAACTTATTGGAATGACGCGCCGTCTGTGTTTAGTTTGGCAGTCCTTATGGACTTTCAAACGTTCGGATCTCTTACAGTGGCGGGTTTGCGGGTATTGCGCTCATTTCTATAATCTGCAACGGTCATTCGCATTGGTTGAGATATTCGCGTATATATATATATATATATATATATATATATATATATATATATATATATATATATATATATATATATATATATATATATATATATATATATATATATATATAATTCAAGTATAAATGATCAATGAAATAAATCGTATACTGTTCTGAAGATCCTCAAGAAAGGTGAAAGAACTTGTACAACTTCTAAGTGGTTCGTTTTCGTGTGTATAGTGGTTCATTTCCGTATGTATGTCCAGATATAGTACTGGTAAGTGTGTTTTCCTTCTTATTCGTCTATTTACTTATTTCTATGTAATGAAATGCTACAAACCCAAGATTACTTTTCACAAAACAAATATGAATAGCAAAGAATTTCAATGCTAATATATATATATATATATATATATATATATATATATATATATATATATATATATATATATATATATATATATATATATATATATATATATATATATATATATATATATATATATATATATATATATATATATATATATATATAAGGTAAGTTGGGGTAAGGTCGGATGCGGGGTAAGACCGAACGACCGCTCTAGATGTCACGTAGATGTGGCAACACCGACCTACTTAGTCGTCGCGTAAAGCAAACACGTGTGTGCAGTGTTTAACCAGGCGCCGTCCCGCTGCAACGTTGTTTAAAGCAATTGTATCAATTTTTCTGTATTCTTGCATATCTTGGTTATTCGAACTTACCCCATTCGATAAATTTTGTTCGAGTAATTAACATTACGTTTGATTTTTCTGTTTAAAATGTGTTGTATTTATAAGCTATAAGATTCACTATACTCTAACCTCAAATTAAATGAAACTTTAAGTGTGTTCGATCTTACCCCACATCTTTTTGTAAGGGGCATGATCGAATGACGATTTTCCGGTCTTGCCCCAGTCCGTTTACCGCACGAATTTCATTTTAGATTGGAACATGGTCAGAAACTATATAAGAAAATCCGATAGAGGAAAAATCTATAGCAAGGAGGACCTGGAGAACGCCATAAGAGAATTGGAAGAAGGTGTTGTAACCCTTCATGGCGCCGCAAAGAAGTATAATATACCAAAATCGACATTGCATGATCATGCTAAAGGAACCCATGGGACAAAAAGGCAAACACTTGGGAGAGACTTGGCAAGCAATTTCCTTAAAACATGAACAAGTTTTGGCAAACGGTCTCAAAACATTAGAGAAATGGGGGTTCGGTCTTTCTAGAAAGGAAGTATTTTTTATTGTGGCCGAGTACGTAACAAAAAATAACCTTAAGACTCCTTTTCAAAATAATATGCCAGGTGCAAACTGGTTTATCAATTTTAAACAGCGGCACAAACTGTCAATTAAAAAACCTCAGGCAGTGGAGTATTCCAGAAAGAAAATGACCGACCCTTTTGTAGTCAACGAGTATTTTACTTTACTGGAGAAAGTACTGAACGACTTACAGTTAAATGAGTGTCCACAACAGATCTGGAATTTAGATCAAACTAGTCTGTCAATGGATCCATCTAAAACGAAGGTAGTTGGTGCAAGAGGCGTAGCTTGTTCTCGTGTAACTAGTGGCCCTGGGAGGGAAAATATTACAATATTGTCTGCTGTAAGTGCTAGCGGTGAAAAAGCCCCGCCGTTGATTGTTTTTAAAGGCAAAAATATGTGGGACCTGTGGATGGCAGAACCAGATGGAGGACAAAACATAGCGTATGCTGCTAGCAGCAATGGCTGGATGGAGACTGACATTTTTTAAACTTTATTCAGAAAACATTAATTCCGGTTCTGGGCGATCTCCGACCCGTCCTGCTTATATATGATGGGCATAGTACCCACGTAGACAATAGAGTTGTAACTCTTGCACGGGAAAACCGCATTACCATTTTAAAGCTGCCACCACATACTTCTCACCTTTTGCAGCCCCTCGACCTAGCTGTATTTAGATCATTTAAAACCGCTTGGGACGAAGAATTGGTGAGTTGGCAACGACAGAATCAAGGCATGAAGCTGCCAAAGAAAACATTTTCCGAAAAGGTACGTAAAGTATGGAATACTATTACTCCTCTTGTAATTCAAAATGGGTTCAAAAAAGCCGGAATATATCCTTTTGACGCCAGTGTTGTTCCAAATGAAAAATATCATCCTGAAGCTCTAAAAAGATTTGAAAATCTAAAGACATGTAAAATAAATGAAACTGTCGATGTCAATGCAAATAACATGGTTCCGGATGCAAATATAGCAGGTCCAAGCAATGCTGCATTGGTTAACCAGAGTGACGAGAAACAATCACAGCCAACAAACGTTTCATTTGAGGACCTTCTACTACAAACCGTAAAGCAAAGTTCCGGAACTGCTAAAGTCACAAAAAAAAGACGAGTAGCAGCAGGTGCTGAAGTGATAACGTATCAAGATATAGACCAGCTACCGGAACATAATAAAAAGCATGCAACAAATAAAACTAAAAAACACAAAGATCGAAACCACCCAATTACTAGCAGTGAAAGTAGTTTAGAACCAGTCTACGAAGACTCTGATAACGATTTAGATTTCCTAGACGATGAAGAGGCAAATGAGATGAGAAATGAGAGAAAACTTTAAATTAGACGCTTGGATATTGGTTAAATACTGCACAAAGAAAACCATTAAATATTATGCTGGAAAAATCGTAAAAATTGACCGAGTCAAGCGCGGCTGTATTGTGAAGTTTTTAAGATATAACACAGAAGCAAATCAGTTTTTTTGGCCGAAAAAGGATGATACGGATGAAATAATCTTTGAAAATATAGAAAAGTTCTTACCGGATCCAACACAGGATGAACAAAATCATTTTAATTTCAACGTTGATTTCGAAGGACTAAATATTGCTTAAGATTTTAATTTAGTTTTGCTAATATTTGTAAAAAATAAAAATATTTGTTTTCAATTTTGCTTCACAATTGCTTTCCGATCATCCATGTATGGGGTAAGATCGAAGACCATGCAAATATTGGATGATTAAAAAATAAAGTAACTCTTTAAAATAATAGTGAAAAAGTTGTCAGGGGCATGTTCGGAATTCGACCTTACCCCGAAGCCGTGCGTTACGTACCTAAATCATGAATTTGAAAGTTATCCGATCTTTCCCCATAACAAGGGGCAGGTTCGAATGGGTGCAAAAATCCATTTTTGTTATTTTTTTTAGGATTCGTAATCAGAAATATCAAGTTTTGACACTGCAGATTTTTTTGTCCGCCCAGTGAAGTGTTACCCTATAAATTTGGACTAATTATTTAAACAATTTCAAAGAGCTAGCCCTTGCTAAATCTCAACTAGTCTAAATTCCGTCTGATCTTGCCCCAACCTACCTTATATATATATATATATATATATATATATATATATATATATATATATATATATATATATATATATATATATATATATATATGTTATGTATTGTATAATTGTAATCGATTTAGTGGACTGTATATTTAATTGATTGATTGTATTGAATTGAAATAAGGCAGTAGAAACTTTTGAATATTTATTTAATGTGCTTCGTACTGACATCAAACAGATACTCTTGTCAACTGTTCTGTTGCGCTACAGTAACGACACCTTACAACTGACAGGTTGACTACTAGAGCTACAGTAGTAGAGTAGAGACATCTTACAAATACAAACTGTGACTATAAATAATTAATAATACTATAATAATTTGAATTACGGGACGTAACATGCCGCCCGCCTTGAACAGTATGAAATACTTTCAAAATACATAATAATCATTACATAATAAATACATGTATAATAATCATGTTTAAAAGTCTTCAATTGGTAAAATACATAGTTTTGATATGGCGCGTTTCACTACACCAAATGACAATTTTACACTCACTACACGAGGAACACTATCTGAACCTGGATGTAGCTGGATGACTCGTCCTACTTGCCATTTTAGGGGGGGAAGATTATCCTCCTTTACCAAAACAAGGGTGCCAATCTTTAGTAGTTTGGATGAGTTTTGTTTCTATTTAGTTCTAATTTGTAATTCCGAAATATATTCCTTGCTCCAACGTTTCCAAAAATGTTCCAATAGTTGTTGCATTCTTTTATATTTCGTTAGTTTGGACTCATGTATATTTAAAGTGCTTGGCTCGGGAAGAGCAGTTAATGCCTTGCCAATTAAAAAATGAGCAGGGGTTAAAGGATTATTGTCAGATGGATCGGAAGATAATGGACTTAGAGGTCTTGAATTTAGGACTGATTCTATCTGACACAATATAGTAGTAAATTCTTCATAGGTCAAGTGTGCGTCTCCGAGAACACGTTTTAAATGATGTTTTGTCAATTTGACACCAGCTTCCCAAAGCCCGCCGAAATTGGGACTTCTTGGTGGGATAAAATGCCAAGAAACATTTTCAATTGACAATGAATTAATGATTGTATTTGATTCTTTTTCAAGAAATGTTGAAAGTTCTTGAAGTTTTCTGTTAGCTCCAACAAAATTTGTAGCATTATCTGAATAAAAATTTAACGGTTTCCCGCGTCGAGATGTAAATCTTTTTAAAACTGATAAAAATGCATCCGATGTGAGAGCTGTAACTAACTCCAAATGCACCGCCTTTGTTGACATGCAGACAAACAAACAAATGTATGCCTTTATTAACTTAGCTCCTCGTAGCTTTCTGTCTTTAATAAGAAAGGGTCCCGCATAATCAATTTCTGTATTGTGAAATGGACTAAACTGGCATGATCGAGCACATGGTAAGTTACCCATTATGTATTGTTCATTAGATGGATTTACCTTAAAACAAGTGACACACCTTCTGACGATTTCTCTAGCTAATGTTCGCCCGGAAATTGGCCAAAATTTTTCTCGTATAGAGGACAGCAAATTTTGAGGACCACAATGCAATAATTTAATATGTTCATTTTTTAAAATGAGTTTTGTTAATGGATGTTTAGGATGCAATAATATTGGATGTTTTTTATCGTAATCATAGTTTGAATTTTGAAGTCTTCCACCCACTCTAATTAGGTGGATATCATCCAAGAAAGGATTTAATGATAATATTTTACTGTGATTATCCAGTTTTTTTGAGTTTAATATAATAGATTGTAATAGTCTTTACTAAATGATTGTATTTGTGAAATTTTTACTAATTGATTTAGAGATGTTTGCAGCTCTGAGACAGTTAGAGGACCGCTGATTTTGTTTATTTTATTTTTCTGACAATTTGACACAAATCGTAAGCAAAATGCAAAAACTCGCTGTAGTTTTGTCAAAGTCGAATATCTCATAAAAATATCTAAAGTAAAACTGGTTACGGTTAGCAAATTGACAACAATTCGCTGTTCTGGAATTTCATCCAAAACCTTATCTAAATTGTTATTTACAAAGTCCCACTTTGAATTTTTTAATTGAAACCAGGGTGGCCCGTTCCACCATAAGTTGGAAGTTAGTAAATTATTAGTATCCATACCGCGAGTTATCAGATCGGCTGGATTTTCAGCAGATTTTACGTGATGCCAATCGTTTATGTTTGTAAGATTTTTAATTTCGCTAACCCTGTTTGCCACAAAGGTTTTCCACCTTGATGGGGATGCGCGAATCCAATGCAGTGTGATAGTAGAGTCTGACCACAAATACACACGATCAAATGACATTTTCATAGAAAGCAGAACCTTATTTAATAAATTTGATAAAAGTAGTGCTCCGCATAATTCTAGCCTGGGTAGTGATATGCGTTTTAGCGGCGCAACCCTTGACTTCGCACACAATAAACTTGCAGCATATGAACTGTCAAGATTTCTATGCCTGATATAAATACAGGCCCCGTAGGCCACCTCTGACGAATCAGAGAACCCATGTATTTCGATTTGATTGGTATTATTCGCTAAAACCCATCTGGGAATTTTAATTTTATTTAATAGCTCTAAATTATCCTTAAAGTTGATCCACCTTGAGGAGAGTGAAGGGGGTACAATTTCATCCCAAGATAACTTAGCTTGCCATAATTGTTGAATTATCAATTTTGCGATAATTATAACTGGACTTAATAATCCTAACGGATCAAAGATTTGAGATGTTATTGATAGAATTGTGCGCTTAGTTATAGCGCGTTGTAAATTATGAGTATTAATAGAGTACTGAATTGTATCTGATACTGAATTCCAAAAATTACCTAAGGTCTTGTTGGCTTCAGATTCTCCTAGATGTAAAATATTAGAACTCAAATTGGAATTTAGTTCAAATTTGTCGACTAGATCTTGCCGATTTGATAGCCATTTTCGCAGTTCAAAACAACCTGCTCTTAAAATATTAGAAACATCTTTTTGAATTTGCAATAATTCATCGTATGTACCTGCACCTGTTAACAGGTCATCGACGTAAAAATCGTTTTTTATTATATCGCTCGCCTTTGGATGCTTAACTTCGTTATCAAGTGCTAATTGAACCAAACATCTTACTGCTAGAAACGGAGCACTAGCTGTCCCGTACGTGACAGTATTTAATTCATAGCATTGTATTTCTTCACTCGAATTAGGCCGCCATAATATTCTATGTAACGGTCGTTGTTCTGGTTTAATCAATACCTGTCTATACATTTTAGAAATGTCACCAGTAATTACATATTTATGTTTACGAAATCTTACAATAATAGAAAATAGATCGCTTTGTATAGTGGGACCATAATACTGAACGTCATTAAATGACAAACCGGTTTCAGTTTTTGCAGACGCGTCGAACACTACGCGTACTTTTGTTGTACTACTGGATTCTTTTACTATCGCGTGGTGCGGTAAATAAAAATGTAAATCATTTGAAATATCTTGAACCTTTGACATATGTCCCAAACTTTCATATTCGGTCATGAAGTTTACGTAGTCATTTTTTAATGTACAATTTTGATTTAATCGATTTTCCAATGAATGGAATCTTTTTAGTGCATTTGACTTAGACTGGCCTAATTGACTGACATTGTCTTTCAAAGGAATAGCAACTATAAATCGCCCAGTGGCGTCGTCGCGTTCTACATTTGTTGTGAAATGTTCTTCACAAAATTTCTCATTATCTGATAAATAGGTTTTTGGTATATCAATTTCTTCTATACTCCAGAATTTGTATAATTGTTCATCTAATGATAGATTTGAGTTAACGTTAAGGCAGCTAATAAATTGGCCACTAGAATTTGTTTGTACAATACTGCCAGCTACTATCCATCCCAATTTAGTTTTCTGTAAAATTGGTTTGTTTTTTCCTAGACATATTTGCCCTACCTTTAATAGTTCCCAGAAAATATTAGAACCTAGTAGAAGGTCAATTGTACCTTGAATATTGAAACTTTGATCAGCTAGATCTATATTTTCAGGTATATTTAAAACCTTACTATTAAATGAGACAGTAGGTAATTTTTCTGTAATATTTGGAATTACTAGACATGATATATTTGTGCTATATTGGTTATTATTAGCTTTAATCGCGACATTAGTTTTGTATTTTACGCCTGATAATGATTGACCTACGCCCATGATGGCATAATCAACATTTTGTTTTTTCATTTTGAGAGTGCTACATAATTTTTCTGTAATAAAGTTACTTTGGGAACCGTTGTCTAGAAGCGCCCTAGCTGCATGATAATTTCCCTGGTAGTCTCTGACTTGAATTAGCGCGGTTGAAAGTAAACTTTGTGAATTTAAATTACTGACATGCCCAGACGTAATAATTTGATTTTCAATTTGTCCCGACGTATCATCAGAGACATCATCGCTTGAGCTACTTGCTTGCTCGCATTTTTCAAAAATATGTAATAGAGTGTTATGTTTTTTATTGCATTTTTTACATCCCGCCATTTTACATTCTTTGAATGAATGCGACGCCGACGGTCGTAAGCAGTTTACGCATAGATTTAGTTTTTTAATTTGATTTATTCTAGCATTAATAGGGTACTTTAAAAATGATTCACAGTAATATATTGCGTGTTCCCCATTGCAGAAGTAACATGACATCTTTTTTGTGCTAATATGAGAGTGAGATCTGAATTTCAGTTTGTCTTTATTTTCGGCTGATCGCTTTTCAAATTTCTCTAACACAGAACATTTGTATTTTAAAAATTTGTTTAAATCTGACATTTTAGGACTTTCCATTTCAATACTGAATTCTTCCCAGTCTCGACTTGTTACACCATCAAATTTAGTTTCAATTATGTGGACTAATAGAGTGTCCCAAGTGTCTACTGGCTCTCCGAGAGCCTTTAGAGCTTTTACGTTTTTTGTAGCCGTATCAAACAGTTTTCTTACCTCGCTGTACGACTCTTTTTGAATGATTGGGAAAGCGTGGATTGCTGCTATATGATTACGTATTAAAGAACGCGTGTCTTCAAAGCGGTCCCGTAACATATCCCAAGCGCCTTCATAATTAGCGTCTGAAACTACTACTGATTGTATTATTTCAGCCGCATCGTTCTGCAATGATGACTTTAAATAATAGAATTTTTGATATGGAGTCAAACTATCATTGTTGTGGACTAGGCTAGAGAATGCGTCTCTAAAAGGTATCCATTTGTCGTATGATCCGTTAAAATTGGGTAACCTTATAGCGGGTAATTTAATATCGAATAATTTTGATTTCATATTATTTGTTTGTGTGTGTGCATTTGGCGCAGCATTGTCATCCAAACTGTTAAATTTTGTTTCATTATTATATTGTTTAATTATTGTATTTATATCTAACATTAATTGAAAATAATTGCTTTCAAAATCTTCAATTTCATTGTAATCTAAATCGGTATCTGAATCTTTTGACAAAGCCCCAATTTCGACCTGCACATCGTGAAACTGGTCCCAAACTGGTTCTAACTTGTCTTTTCGTAATATTAATTGTGAAATAATACTATCATCGATATTGTCCCGATCAATGCCGTCGAGAAAATTCTGAAGACGTGTGATATGCGATTTTAATTGACCGCGTTTGACTTTAAATTTTGCAATTTCGGACATAGTTATAGGTTATAGTTAATCCTACTATACAAATTCAAATAGAATGCTTTTGAACTAGGAATAATGATATGATGAATAATTATTGTATGTAAAATATAAAATGGAAAGGACTCACAGGTATGCTCATAAAAAAACTGCTTGTTTTTATCTGTTCACGTGTATGTGGCTTGTACGGGCTGGCGGATTCCACTCGGCTGGTCCGTCTCTCTCGCGCAGCTGCTTCACCTGTTGCTCCCTCTCGCTCTCTCTCCGCCGCTAGACAATGTGGAGCCTGGCTTTGGTGGTTAATTAGCGAAAACACTTGAATCTTGAAATTTGCACTAATATTCTGGATCATCCGGCTCGAAGGACCATGTTATGGATTGTATAATTGTAATCGATTTAGTGGACTGTATATTTAATTGATTGATTGTATTGAATTGAAATAAGGCAGTAGAAACCTTTTGAATATTTATTTAATGTGCTTCGTACTGACATCAAACAGATACTCTTGTCAACTGTTCTGTTGCGCTACAGTAACGACACCTTACAACTGACAGGTTGACTACTAGAGCTACAGTAGTAGAGTAGAGACATCTTACAAATACAAACTGTGACTATAAATAATTAATAATACTATAATAATTTGAATTACGGGACGTAACATATATTATATATATATATATATATATATATATATATATATATATATATATATATATATATATATATATATATATATATATATATATATATATATATATATATATTTGTAAATATTTGTAAAAAATAAAAATATTTGTTTTCAATTTTGCTTCACAATTGCTTTCCGATCATCCATGTATGGGGTAAGATCGAAGACCATGCAAATATTGGATGATTAAAAAATAAAGTAACTCTTTAAAATAATAGTGAAAAAGTTGTCAGGGGCATGTTCGGAATTCGACCTTACCCCGAAGCCGTGCGTTACGTACCTAAATCATGAATTTGAAAGTTATCCGATCTTTCCCCATAACAAGGGGTAGAGGTACCACCTACCTACACCGCTCAGATAATAAAAATAACCGTATTATATTGTATCACAATAACATTTAAACAGCACTATATATATATATATATATATATATATATATATATATATATATATATATATATATATATATATATATATATATATATATATATATATATATATATATATATATATATATATATATATATATATAGTGCTGTTTAAATGTTATTGTGATACAATATAATACGGTTATTTTTATTATCTGAGCGGTGTAGGTAGGTGGTACCTCTGACGAAACAAAAAAGTCCTGTAACTAAAAATAAACTATTTATTTTCAGTACAGATACTTATGTATCTCAGGTATTTATGTATTTTCAGAAGTACCTCCTAGTGTTGGTAGGTAAATCTTATGTCCCGATATCAAAAAAATATCCCAGTGCTTGATGCCGCTATGTTATAAATACAACGATATAAGTTAGGCGTTTTATTGGGATTTACGAAAACTGGAAACGCTCTCTGGTTTATTACATAAGTAGGTACCTATTGTTCATTGACTTTATTTTTATGTAGGTACTTACCATCCTAGATCACAAATTAATAATTTACGTCAGTGGGCAAAATTTAAAATTCTATAGACTGTTTATAAAATTAAAACCATGTACCTACCTAGCCACGAATGAAATGAAAATTTACAATGACGGTAAAATACCTCGAGGTCGGTTTCTAATTTTGATTGGCTGTAAAAAGTGTGTGTGTTGGAAATCGCTTTGCGATGAAAAGCTGGTAGGTAGGTATGTAATTATTTTTTACATTTACGAAAGAATGCGTAAAAATAGTATTTAAAAAAACATGTTGAGGTATAAGGGATAACGAAGAGAACCAAAAATGAAAATGTTCTAAGAACCAACCTACTATGCAAGAAAAGTAAATTCAAATTAGAAGAGAGGATCGGAATCAATTTGCGACAAATTTATGGTGGTGCGTTAAATTTGTCCGGGAGTTTATTGGTTTTGATGGTTAATACACTGCCTGTCTACATAGACGACAGTTCTTAAATCGACGAAAATTCTGCATATGTGCAAAATACAAGTACATATTTGAGGGCTACATACAGAATCGCGCGTAAATGGAAATGCGAGAAAGTAAATATGTCTTATTTCGCTCGATGTTGCCTCCTTACTAATCGCGACAATGCCTTTGCATTTCGTCATGTTCCAGGATTCCCCAGAGTCAGTCAAACTCGCAAACAATAAAAAGCTATTTTCCTGATTAACTTTTTTTGCGTTATTTCCGCTGTATTCCCACGATCTCGGCGGCCGGTAATTGGTTTTAACAATTCAATGGAACCCGGAATGGAAATTTGGTAAGAAGCTCACATGGATTTAATTTAGGTCTCGTACTTGAAAAGTTTGTGGATATAGTAAACTTTTAACCGGATAAGGTTTACAATCCCAATTTACCTGCACAGCCCTCTCGATCAATTTTCCATTTATTAGAGTGTTTCATTTAGTTTAAGGCTTAATACCGCGCTGAAAAGTTGAGTCCATTGCCAAGTATGCCTTTGTGTTAACTTTCAGTTCTAAACGAAACATTAAAATTTTTAACATATTTTCCACTAATAGTATAGTCCTCGAAGCCTCAAATTGTGATTTTCGTTTGCACTTTGAAGATTAAAAGCTAAGGAACTATGAACCACCCGAAAGCGTCAAAAAAAGTCCTGTACGGGGTGGCTGTAGGGGATGAAATGTGAAAATTACCCTAAAAATTATTTTTGGATTTTTGGAAAACAGCTGAATAGTTACACTTAAGTACAATTCACCTCAGATCACTAGAAATATTTTTAAAAATTATTGAATATCCCATTACGCACGTTGTTAAATGGGAAACCTTAACTCAAAACGCTCTAGCGAAAAGTGTCTAAACATTTTACGCATGCTCTACATCTAACCTGCTATAACGTTTTTTATATATGGTGCAATTAAAACATACCTTAGAATAACATTGTAGAACAGAGTTTCCCGAGTCTGTAGGATATTTCAGTTTTTGATTTGGATCATTTGCAATTTTTTACGAATTTTTCGTCGAGCCCGCGCACGGTGCTGACTAAGGTCGAATATCGCTTGCGGTATCCAGATCAGCAGTTCATTGTCGTCGAATATTGTATATTTCTCTCTTGTGCGTAGATTATATCAGAGACAACCAAGAGACGCGCAAGCTCATCAGCAAATTTGTTCTTTTGTTCAAGAAAATAATAGATTTGACCTGTCCTTGTTCTTAAAATACAAGTTTCAATCAACACATCGTTGTCTTACATTGATAAACGTAAACGCAGATGGAGCTACCAACACTGCAGAACTGTCAGTAAAGTTGTGATGCCGCCATCTTAGGTTTGTTCCATTTCAGTGTTTGTTTACGTATTTTTATTGATTGTTTTTGTGTAGTTATGCATATTTTTTCACCATTTTGTGCGGAGTCTTGTGGGGATTAATTGACTGCAACGTATAATTTTTTTAAAACAAATAGTAGTTTAAAACAATAGTAGTGTAAATATAAAATTAAGTGATCGTTTTGTTTGACATTCGTCGGTTTTTGCTGATCTTGGTGGGGACATTAGGACAAAGTTGTCAGATTATTGTATTATCATCGGTCCTTGATAAATGTGCAAAGTTTCAGTTTAATCTGACGCTTTGAAGTAGGTGAAAATCTCGTTCAAAGATTCCGTTACAAGATACATACAAATATAGAGGTGAAACTAATAAAAGCCTGTTAATAAAATAATACAACATCCAAGCATCAAAAATGCATTAAATAATTTTTGTTCCGCTTTTGGCCCGATGAATTTTGAAAATAATGAGATTATGCCCGTGGTCTTATACCGAGGTAATAAGTTTTATCTTAGTTCTATGTGTCTACCTTGAGATTAATAATAGAGAATAGACTATCGGAAGTTCAATCTACCTGTCGCCGACAAATTCGCTTACCCTGCACCGTTATGATGGTCAGTATTACAAAACGCGACCTTCTAGGTATATAAAAACTGTACCTACTTCATTTGCCGGTGAATAAGCTCATAATAATTAAAACTGTGACGCTGCAATTCTCAGCATCAAAATTCTGCCTGCGGAGCAAGTTAGAGACAGGATCCGTTATATACGTGCATATATATATATATATATATATATATATATATATATATATATATATATATATATATATATATATATATATATATATATATATATATAATATTGTAATGTAATATTAATTGTTAATATTTATTATTTGATTATTATTTAATTAGCACTATTAGTCTCACGTTGGAAGACAATAATTGTGATATTATGAATTAGAATTAGACATTGATTTATTGAAATTTTTTTGGAAATATTATGATTTAGCAACTTTTAATAGTCTGAAACTAGCCTGCGCTATCCTACCATAACTTAATATTAAAGTACATGGGATATGAAATCCTTATCTACACAATACTCTTCATATCTAAACCATTTATAAAGTTAGTTCAAGTCGACGTATTAATATAGATGTTTTATTACCTTGGTTTAACATAATTCCAAAGCACTAGTAATTTTATAAACTCCCGCACTGATTTTTGTACCTCTAGCGGCACTCTCTGGAAGCTGGATTATAATCTTGTTTGTTTTTACGGGAAAGTGGGCTATCAGCTGTGCTGACTGTTTTTTGCACGTTATTTAATTCCACTTATTGAGAACACTTAAAAAACGTTTAATAGGACGCTAGGGATGTAGCTCTCTAGGAAACTGCCTAAATGCTACCCTCGATGCACTATTTGTAAATTAAGTTACCTTTAAAATACTACACAAAATAACAAGTTAAATTACACTGAAAATATTTGAAAACACATCCAATATGGTTTGATACAAATTTGTTAATGACTGTTTATTTAAATTAAATTTTTTACTGGATTTTTTTAAGAGAAAAGATCTGGCGACCTATTTGATCCCATGAGCTAAACTGTTGTGCTTTGTTATTGGTTTCTACGGAAATCCTTTTCTAAGAAACAAAAAATACACTTCCTTAGTTGCTTATGTTTTCTGTTGATCTACTCATATGACAACCAATAAAATTATATTTCATATCACTTTTCTGTACTTGACTATGTTATGTCGACCTATGTTTATCACATAACAATTAAAGTGAAAATTATTACAATATATTATAAAGTTGTCAAATTAAACTACATGTATAGTAAACTATGAAATATTATGTAGATAATTATGTAGATCTGTTGGCATAATTTCAAGCAATACTAGTACATCTGCACTATTATTTAAAATTATAGATGATAAAATATAACGAGACACTGTTAAAGTGATATAATAATAAAGTAATATATACAAATTTGAAGTTTAATACACAAAATAACCAACGAGAGACATATTAAAATCAATAATGATAATTACAGAAAAATATATAATAATTCACATATTCCATTGACAGCAAATGTCAAGTCATAAGCATGATCACAAGATATGCGAACTAAATAGTGAACTATAAGTTTAGCTGGTATCTACTTATCTACCTAAAATAAACATTATATCTAGTACTTGAAGCAAGTTTTGTCCAAGCCGTTCCAAAATATGTTCCTGAAAGATCCTGTATTCGTTTAGTAGCGTCTATCAAGGTTCCAGCATTCATAAAGTTTTTCAAGAGGAATGGAAAATGCTACAAAATACAGAACTACGAATAAAAGGTACCCTTTTCATTTAAATAATGCTAGAATTTTAAAAAAGTCAACGAATTCGTAAAAATAAAGTATTACAAATTTTTAACAGAACATAAGTACTTACCAGATATAACTTGCAAACAAATTGAGCTCCACATATTAACAATAATCATTAATTCGATTTTATAGATTAAATAAATCTTTAAGGTTTCCATCTTGGCTAATAAATTGACAACTCTTATATATATTTTCTTAGAAAACTTAACAGCTAATAAAAAACAGCTGTATGTATTAAGAGTTGCCTATACCACTATTGTAAAGTACGATATAACTGATGTATGTAGAATTATGTAGATGTACAGCTATTTTCTTAGCTTGTCAGTCGATCGTATAATATCTTTTTGTATAAAGAGAGTTTACATATTGACAAAGGTTGATATGTTGACTATGTTTTCTATTTATTTTTATGAATTACTGTGCTTTTAAATACTATTTACGTTTCTTCCTGTTTCTGAATCTTTTAGAATCATAATAAATTTGTGTATCGTATATAACATAATGTACGAAATAATCTTTCAAGAAGTTTTTATGCCTATGAAGGATAAGCTATTGTTTATATATGTTGATAGAATAATCCCTCCATAAGCCCACCCATTTTCTGGTTTTCTTCTAAATATCTCATAATGAATAAGGTTTGCCTGCATAAAAATATGAGATGACATATTTTTATTTCGGACGCTTACTGTCAATTTTATTGCCGTAAACAATTTATGTCGTGCTACCATAAATTTTATGCACGCGTACATTTTTATGTCAATTGGAGAGCGGTGCCAGCTTTGTTCTGAAGTTAGGAGAATAAGTGTTACTTTATGTGCTAAGCGGTTACTTTATCTGTCGATCGTCAGTAAAAATTGTATATCGATAGCTTATTTGCAATAGGACGTAACCCTCAATTTATCCGATATTTCGTTTTTGGTTTCCTTGGATAGCCAATATTATTTTGCTCGTGCCGGAAATATATTGGAACCTTCAAAAAATGAGGCGCAGCTGTATTTACACTACGTGTATAGGACGTTTCGTTTTTTAAATATTGCCAACTGCAACATGACGTAACCCTCACCATGCAATAGGTCGAAGCAGGTGCTAAATTCAAGTGTATATGTTTAATTTGCGCGCGTAAATATCTGAATCATCTATTATACACTCCCACTCCTGTTGTTCATCTGTGTTTTCGGGCTATGAAATCATACGGAAATCAGGCAGTTTTAAGAATAAAGTGACGAAATTTATAGAAGATGCAAGCCATCTATTTGATATAGCGTCTTGTAAGTGCAAAATCTTTGCAGAGTGTCATTATGGAACGTCACACAGAGTTCCCCAAATTGAGAGGCCATTCCTAATGGATCAGCGATCCACAAGAGTAATGGCAATGGGATCTGCTGATCGCCTAATGACTCAAAAAATTCAAAATAAATTTGCGACAAAATGTTGAGAATCTAACCGACTTCAAACTGACAAACTTGCAATAGGAGAACAGGGTTCAAGTTCAGTTACACAGTGCATCTCCGAGTCCTCTGATGTACGAGAAAATATCGAAGAACTAAAAGAAGAGCAAAGATTAAGTCCTAGTATGTACGAAAGTGATATATCAGTGAAAGATATATCATCAGTGAGGCAATTTGCATTTTCTTACATGTTGATTGCCCATTTAAATGCAAAGATTGCAAAGTTGATTGCCCATTTAAATATGGGCAATCAACTTTGCACATCGTTTAAAAGAGACCCATCCAGCTGCCGTCAGCGTTTGATGCTTGCAATTGTAATTAGCATTCTTAAATCTGCTCGACTATAGAAATAACACTTTACGATATCAACATTCGACCTCTAGAGTACCATTACCTACCTACACAATTCATTGAATCATCAATAACATGGGTAGTAACTATGATCAATGTATCAATATATATATATATATATATATATATATATATATATATATATATATATATATATATATATATATATATATATATATATATATCGATATATATATATATATATATATATATATATATATATATATATATATATATATATATATATATATATATATATATATCGATATATATATATATATATATATATATATATATATATATATATATATATATATATATATATATATATATATATATATATATATATATATATATATATATATATATATATATATATATATATATATATATATATATATATATATATATATATATATATATATATATATATATATATATATATATATATATATATATATATATATATATATATATATATATATATATATATATATATATATATATATATATATATATATCGATATATATATATATATATATATATATATATATATATATATATATATATATATATATATATATATATATATATATATATATATATATATATATATATATATATATATATATATATATATATATATATATATATATATATATATATATATATATATATATATATTGTAATTTTACCTTCAAATACACCTCATATCATATGTCCATCATATTTGCATGTGCAGAATCTATTATCCCATAGCCTTGGGTGTTCCGTATATACGAGTACTGTTTGTAACATCGAAATATGAGACATAAAAAAATTTCAAAGGATACCCACAACTGCCGCAATGGGAGATCTGGGTAGTATAACTTTTCTTACAGCAAGCTAAAATCGTCACTATAAAGGCGCTTTCATTCAACAAGTTTTTTAGGTTATGATGGAATACTAATAACTAATCAATTTTAACACAAAACCCATCAACATAATGCACTAAATTAAAGAATAACTGTATTACTTCTATTTCAAGAATTATTGTTGACCCCACTTTACCACAAAACGTTGTATGATATGACGAAAGGTATATATAGTGTGATTAATTTTTTATATTACATCATGATAATGTCATAATGTGATGGGCGATGTATATAAAATCATTTGTTTTTCCTTAAATTCCTGGAAATCGGTTATACTTGACAACGCTGTTAAAAATGCGGTTAAAAATCTCATTTTTACAAACTATACACGTGTTGACATGCAGATTCAAAATAAAACCCGACGCACATCATCAACTGCAAAACATATGACCAACAAACTCAAACTGTAGTAAGTGCAGTTTCATTTGTATTTTGAGGTTATGGTGCAGTAAAAAATTCTTCTAAAATTAATTAAGATGTTGCCTATATATGACCCATTTTCTTATGAAATGATAGTGTAAATTACTGAAATTGAAACAACTATGATTAATCCTCGACAATTTACAAATTATTTTAGTTAAGATTCTGATTAAGTTCCGTCGACATTATTCACGTACCGTACCTACTTACGTATAAATAATATCGTTAAATCAGTTAAGAAGTAATATTTTATACAGTGCCAGATTCAGTGAAAATATAATTAATTGCCTTATGCCTAAATATTTTATAGCAAACTGTCGATACGTACATTTACATCGGTGTAAAAATTATAATAAATTAACTGATTAGATGTTACAATGAATAATTGATTGTTGAGATATATTTCTATCAACTTGTAATTTATTCATAAATCTTGGGTTTGTTTTGCAGTCATAAGCGAGTGTTGTGAAATACGATGTTTGTTTTCTTTGTTTTATATATGAAACCATTAAAAATCAATCTGGGGACGGAAATATAGTTAAAGTCTACAGAACCGCCGTGGCGGTTATTTTCTATACGTACGTAGCCGTCGCTGCTACGTGATCATCAAGGTTAGGGCGGTTATAAGCGGTTAAATCTTACTGTTTATCACACTGTTTATCAAACTGTTTATCACACATTTGCCAGAGTATTGGTAGCCTAGCGGTATAGCATATGCTTGGTATATTGTAGGTTTCAAGTTTGACCACCACGGCTTCTGCTATATTATCGTTTTAAATGGACGAGGCAATTATATTTCCCTCCCAGTGAGCAAAATAAGGTCTTATTTAAGGAATTATTACGTAATTGTATTAGATCTATGTGCCTAATCGCACGAAAATGTGTGGAAACTGTAACTTCTATGTGTCTATTACATGTGGGAAGTGAGGCACCGCGGCACAACACATTTAGGGACAAATTTGGGAATAGTTACGAAACTTGTGCCTTTACCTGTCAATTCTTTGATGACACCATTGCGGAATTGCGGTGGACACCATTGCGGAATTACGTCTGTCTTAAATTCGTGTTTATAACTTCCACAAATCCTGCTAAATTATTATTATAGAAAGATGATGTGAACTGCTACACACAAATTAGGAATTATTTTACCTTGTTTATATTTAATGTGTTCCCGATGTATTTCTTGGGAAATTTATTAACACAACTCTGCGGCGTCGTGTCATCCGCCAAACGGGCAAACTAAAAACATTTATTACGTTTTGTAATATAAAATAAGATTTCAACCAAACAAGAGTCAATTTTCTCTTGCGAAGATATATTTTTCGTGTAATTTTTCAATGTACTAGCAACAGTAAAAGGGGCATTCATAGAAAAAAGGTATAATACAAATATTTTTCAAAAAATATTGATAATAATAATTTAATAATAACAATATTTTCGAATTTTGACCAAGAAATTATTTAATAAGTAACTTTTACAATTGTTAATTTAAGATTAATCAAATGGGTGCTTTATTTTTACACAAATAGTCGTTTTTATGTTTGTTTACAAAAGTCAAACAAGAAACAATAATGGAAAACATGGCAGCTACACACAAAATTCCTTATTTTTGTCAGAAGACGCAACTTGGGTAATGTGTTACACACTCCCTCCTAGGTGTCACACAATTCCTAATTTTCCTTACTGTTAACACAAATAGGGAATCATGTAACAAAATTCCGTGTTTGTGTGTCGCGAAGTTAAAAGGGTACACGCTTTCGAAATCGTACCTATTTTGTGACACGTCTTGACACGCTTTAAGCATATGTGTAGAAGTTTTTGTTGCACCTGCTTTTTAACTGAATCATCTTTAGACGCAGCACTTACACTTCCAAACGAACACGAATTGTAATGCTTTATTTTGCGGTAGTATGATGAGGTTGTTCTAAAATTTCGAACACGTTTACTAGACGACGACATATTCGACATATTATAATAACGACACGTGCACCAAGAAAATCACACCTAACACAATTTATCCTATGTGTAAGACACGATGTCTGTTGTGTTGATACAGGAAAATAATGGTGAAACTGTTCATAAATGTGTCACACGGAGCATACATGTGAGTCTTTAGAGAAATCGTGGACAAAATTACTAATTTGTGTCACATGCTTATGCCCTTTGTTTTCTCAAAAACACCATACCTACAATGTGTCACACCGCACGTTCCGAAATTACGTATTTGTGTCTTTGATCGTCACAGACACATCGCGGGAATTTGTTTAACACAATTCCTACTTCATGTTACTTCTCCATTTTTAATATGTAACAATGCCTTGTGCGTGAATTCAATTCCTACATCGTGTAAAAGATCACACAATGCCTTTTTAGGGCCACATTGTGACGTCACTCAATATTTTGTGTGGTTTTTGACGCAAAATAAAGGAAATGTGACAACGACGTCGCCAACGACACATTTCCCTTTTAGGAATAAAATGCTCACGGGGCTTGCTTTAAAATACAATTGCTTTTATCACAGGGTCGACGACTGATCAGATAATAAAGATACGTGTACACGGCATTAGATGCCCCCATGATACTAAGACTACAAGATATGCTAACGCGCATGCGATCCCCTATCTCTCTCCCTCTACTGACGTCATTCCGTGACAAATTTCAAATATTGAAATTTGACACATCTTTAAAATACATTATTTTATAAGTTATATACGTTATTTTAATTATTTTGGTCAGTTGTGATTGTGATAAACAATGGTTTACTGTGCAATGAAGGTTTGTACCAGTAACAATAATAAAAAAAGTAAAAATTCTTCCAGTACATATCGATACTTTAGTTTTCCAACTGCAGCAGAGATTTGCAAATTATGGGTGCAAAAGTGCCACCAAACGCATGATTTTAATATTAATAATGCTAGAATATATTCGAGGCATTTTTCTGATCATGATTTTCATATTAAAGAAAAATTATTGCAATTATTGCCCAAAAATAAGTGGAAGTTGAAAGATAATGCTGTACCTTCACGTCTTTGCCTTTTACTTTTTTCTTTATTTATGGATCACATAATTATATTATTAAATAATTAAGAGTATGAAATATATACGTTATAAAAGAAAATCTTAGCTAAAGGCTAAAGATGCCAAATAAAACTTAGGTTGTGGTTATGTCAAAACTTACCTTTCGTGCGGTTGTGTGTACATGCTAAATTGATATAATAGTAAAGAAACTGTGTACGAATAATAATTATTGTACACATTTAATCAGCAATATAAATTTAACACTAAAAAATCCAAAAACAAAACAAACAACATCTGAGATCTCCAAAATCGCAGAACAGCAACACAACACGGAAAGAAAATAAAAAATATCCGAAGCTAAATTGGCGCGTATGTTTATAGGAAATGTGAATATTATTAGTTATTTTGTGACGGTTTTGATAATTAATTATATAAAATAAACTAATGTATATTTATATCTATATTTTAGTAATTTTTATATATAAGATATTTACCCGTTCACTTGCTTTAACTGTAAAGATGACCCCGTGCAGTTATAGAAAAGTAAAGGTCTAATGCAGTAATTACTAATTACTGTACAGGTTTTTTACACACAATCCTTCTACTAAGTGCCCTTCCAGTTCAAGGATTATAGACGTGGATAGTCAGTGATTCCAGTTCGTGCCGTAATAGACCTTTAACGGAAAAGTACCATCTCCCAGCACCAGCTATTTGCCAGTGTTCGGGGTACAGGCCCTTTAATGAGCGGGAATATCGTGTTGGTTGGGTTGTCTTGTTCTTTTTTGTACCTACCCATACAGGGCATTTAATAACTTGGGACATTATTTTTTTTTCATGATAATATATTATGCTAAAAGTAAAGGCTTTACAAATATAAACCTAATGAAAGTGCTTTAATAACCGAGAAAAATTAAAATATAAAATGTTTCTCATGTTCGTAAACACCCTGTATACTTAAACAATGTCCAAATAGTTATAACAGTCGGATCATAACGAAACTTTATAATAAAACCATGTTAAAAGCGTTCGTCTCCATATATCGCCATACATTTTTGTCACGGGGTGACGTCATGCGCAAGTTTGTTCAAAACGCGTTTCCCAAGTGATCATATCTTGTACTCTTAGTATCATGAGATGCCCCCATATCACCGATATCAACCCCACCCTCATATCTATCAAGCTCACCTCATTACGAATATTTTAAAAATTTGGTGGTGAATATACGCCTATAAAGTGAGGCTTTAGATGTACCCACATTCGACTAATGTCCTTGATTCGACCTTGAATAATTTTTTGGCAGATGTGGGATCCAATTTCAGACATGTTGTAGGGGTCAATATGTTTGGGTATGTGAGAAAATTTTTACACATGTCAAGGTCAAACGCCTTAGATAAAAAGTAGAAAATTAACCCTATAGAAAATGACTCGTTAAAATGGGGGTTTCTTAGAGGAAATTTACATAGGATAGGGTTATTTATGGAATAACACATCGGGCAAATGGCGTCCACGGCTTTGCATGCACATACGCACTCGTTTGTCGAATTTTCCATGACCAGTCTGCATAAATTTGGCTGAATTTCGTTGACGCAGCGTTGAATCTCCTCCTTTAATGCACGGGTGGTTGTGGGCCTGTTGACATAGACCTGTGATTTCAAATAACCCCATAAAAAGAAATCTAATGGTGTTAAATCACACGTACACGGGCTGGAAATGTCTCATGCAGAAATATAATAATTTCACGCGCTGTATTGCATGTGGCACCGTCTTGTTGAAACCACATATTGGCCACATCAATATCATCCAATTTCGACAGAAAGAACTGTGTAATCATGTCGCGATATCGAGCACCAGTAACAGTCACTGCTTCACCAGCCTCATTTTAAAAAAATATGGTCCAATTTCTCAAAAGCGGCAATGGGGTATTTTCGCTCGATCGGAACAAAAATGGGCAATTGCATATTCAACAAGTACATTATTTTCCATAATTTTTGACATAAGAAATAATGCGCAATATTCAGAAATACGTGTTTAATTGCAGCTTGAATTTCTATGACGTTATTAAGCGAAAATAGACAAATCACTAGATATATATGTTATATATGTATATATAAATACTAATATCAACAGCAATGGCCGACAGGAAGCAGTGAGGCGTCGCTGCCGTCAATTTATAGACAGAATACCCTAAAAATCACTACATTTGCCGCACTATTTATACTTGCGCTTCATGACGTCACATGATTTTATTTATTTATTTTACAGCTTGTTTTAGAGCTAAACAAAAAAATAAAAAATACCGGTATCTTCTTTTTCCATTTACTTTCTGCTCCCATTGTTAAAAAAACTGCGAAAATACCCCATTTTGGCGTTTAACAAAGCCATCAAGGTGAAAATGTGCTTCATCGCTTAGGATGATGTTGCTCGAAAATCAGCATCCATTTGTTGATGTTCAATAATCCATTCAACGAACTCTCTTCGCTATGCATGGTCTGTGCTTCAGTTGTTGCGTTAATTGAATTTTGTAAGCATGGAGACACAGATCTTTAGTGAGTATACGCGCTCTGTAGAGAGCTTCTTGAAATTTGCAATTCTCCCTGAATCTTTCAATTAATCTTCACAGTTTGCGAAGTTAAAACACTATTCCGACCATATTTTGTATGAAATTTTGGAACTGCGGCCACCAAGCTTAAATTATTTTTGAAATATTGTGCAATAATGAAGACACGTTGTTCTATCGTGTAACGCTCCATTTTTACTAACCCTATACTGTCAGCTATCGAATTGTTTTTTGTTTAGGGTTGCCAACACTTTACTGCACAAATGGCGGCAAATTCAAATCTTGCGTTAATTTTGAGACACCCTGTTTTGTCTCAACCGTTGAGCGTTAATGATTTATTTCAAACAAGAGCATAGTGTGACTTGTAAAACGCAAAAGCCTATTCTGGAAGTGTAGATAGGAAACTTAAAAAAAATTGACACCGTGCAAAAAATGTTATAAGTTATAACTACCTATGGTTATATTAACTGATCCTAAAAAGTTCCTATGCATTATGCAACATGTCACAAATAAGGACGGCCTCGCAACCAGAAATAGTAGTGCAACTACGTTGTCGCCACCAATTAAAAACTGTCTCATGGAGCAGCCGCATATTCTATGATTTAATTAATTAGTGGGTCATATCGTAACTAAATATATCTATTCCGTGTTTATTATCGTCATATTGACATCCGTTTATACCTAAACTCACACAAAGAGCATTAATTAATGGAAAGGTTGAATTAAATTCGAGACAAAATATTGAGGTATTCAGTTTTTACAAAATAATGGCATATTTATTTAAATTGTTAGCGTAAAAGGCTTATAGTTATAGGCTTATAGTATAGGCTTATATATAGCTTATAGTTACTGCTCGAAATGCAATCGAAAAAAATAATTATTTTTGTATTAAGTGCGTAAAATGAGTGTTATTTTAATGGCACATGAGAGTGTTAGGAAACTCAGTAACTCTTCTGGCCAATGCAGGGGGCAACATTACATCCATAAAACGTCACGGTGGCTGGAAATCTGCCTCCGTAGCAGAAGCATATATAGAAGATAGTTTGAATAACAAAATTGAGATTTCTAACAAAATATTGAATTGTTCATCTTCTTCCAAACAAATTAGAATATCTGATAAAATTTTGGAATCAACTCTTCAAGAAATATCTAACGTTTCACTAGCAACATGGAACATCTTCGGGATTTTATGTTGGAAGTCATTGTTCAACTACTTTACTACTATCAACTAAACTATAAGTTATTATTCCAATAAATGAAATTGTTTTATGATCAATTAATAATTGACGCAATAATTGACTAATGAATTCAATCAGAGCGTTATCTTGAATTTCATTGGACATTTTACCAATTCCTATTCTTGCTGCCCTTTGTATTCTCTGTTCCTGGTACCATGTCTTTTTAATTTTAAATATGCAGCTTTTGCTAACATTCAAATCAGCCAGGGAAAATTTTTCTTCAATTTTGGCTATAGCCCTCGCCCTTTGCGCATCATTTAAATGTCTTGGCATTTTCTATTAGTATTCTGACAAGTTAATTTATTAATATGACATAATGTTCAGAATTAAATTATGTTGACGTATAAATTGACTAATTATGAGACGACCATGATTCAAAGTCATAATCAAAGTAGAAAAATATGTCGTGCACTTTTGGGAGAAAAAAAAAAGGAAGTCGCCGCTCGATAGTCGTTCTTTTTTTCTCGTTTTTATGCTGTGCATATCTGTATCTAATTTAGAGGAGAAGCATTGACTATCTACTGGTGTATTTATCTACGGTATTAAGAGATATGCGACGGTTATAGTTAGGAGCCAGTAGGTTACTAATAAACGTTCTTAAGTGGATCGGTCATTTTCATTCACGTCTAATCTAAGCCCTAATTCTCATTAGATTTTGCAGCCCTCTTTAAGGAAAATGTCTGTAACAATTTCAAATACGTTCCCTTACTTTGATGTTAACATCAACATATTTACATATTTTATTAACGTTATTTTTGTAGAATAAACTCGGTGTAAGGCATTATTTTTTAGTGGTTTAAAAAAACATTTATTTATCATCAGATGCTAAAGCAATAAATAATACTAGACATAAGTAATATTAGACATAATACACTACAGCAACTAGATGAAGAGAGGAACAATCTATAACTGATTGCGCAATTAAACGATCAGCATCACTTACTGCTTGACTTCACTCAATATTATTTTGGGGCATTTTTTTGCAGCGAAGATTAATAAACCAAATTTTGTGCTGTTTTCTAATAATTTCTCTTAAGTTGTATTTAAAGGCCTGTCTTCTTCAAATAAATAATCAATTGAAGTATTACCTATTATATATGCACAATTTCTCTCGGAAGCTTTATTGCCGTAGTGTACGTAAACATCTAATGTACCTACTGTTGACAAGTATAAGAAAATCTTCTATTTTTTCCCATTTTAATCTATTTATTAATTTAAGATATTAAATACCACCATCAATAATGTAGAAAAAAATAGTAATATCATTAACATCCCTTTCACATTATACAAAAATATCATATAGTGTTGATTTATCATATCATATAGTGTTGTTAACATCGTAATAGTTTGATGTCATAACATAGAAATTCCATTTAATTATTGAGAAAACTGATGTTTGGTTTCTAAACTCTAATTTGCCGAAATAAAGTATTTACATAGAAATTGACTTTTAAGTCTCCTTAAAATGCCTATATTTTTTGTGGAATTAGACCTGTCACCATATGTTTTTGGTAAATAAAGAAAATTCTATTAATATAGACCTGACGCCCACTATTTATAAAAACTTTGGCGCTGCCTCGGCGTCTTTATTTTAATATTAGATTACGGATTTATTACCTATAAAACGTTCCGTGCCTTGTACATCTTTAGTTGATACAACATTTTGTATTTTGCACAAATCTCATACCATGAAAACGAAAAAATATATAGAAACTATCCGGAATTTGCGGGTCTTATTAATAGAAAAGCGAAATTGGGAAGTAGACGCTTAGTTTTCGAGAAAAAAATCTTGCGTAGAATCAAATCGGACTTGGTGCGATTCATTAATTAGGTGATTGTGTACACGAAACTACGATTTACGACATTTTTGGGTGGTCAGGACTTTTTTTATTTCGAAAAAACTAGAAAAAAATATGTTTTTGTGAAACGTGTATTTTAACGTCTTCACTATTATATCTCTAAACATAATTGTGCTATCGAGCTGATTTTTTTTAAATTAAAGTAGACGCAATAGCGCTTGTAAACATGTACAACTCGATTACACCATATATTTTTTTAATGCGTTTAAAAAATAACAAACTTAGGCTTGTTTTTTCGTTAATGTATTTTTGAGCAATCGAGAAAAATTTTTATTTATGGAAATTTGTCTATACATGCCTCGAAGCAAATGAAGCCAATAAATTAAAGATAAATTTTTCATGTGCGAATGATAGTACGTCGTCAGAGATTTTTTTAAAGCGGCCCTAACCCATATTCTGGCTCGCCCGCGTACACGCGCTACTTACCGCCTCGACTGCCAAATATTAACCTTGTAGAGGAGCGAAATTCATGCCGGGATGTTCATACATGCAAAACTTTTGAAAGGTATAACATAGATAGTTAATTAAGTAAAATATTAATGAATTAATATTACACATACTTTGTTTTCAAAGTTAATGCAAACGTTAATTCAGTTTTGGAAAAATATAACACAATAATTATTATATTTTAAATAGGTTGAGCTACTATTTTTCTAGTAATTTTTGTGGCATGCATATTAGCTCACTCATAGTTTAATTACCTATATAGGAACGTTCATAAACTCGCTGCATTATTAAAAATCACCTTAAAACATATATTTATTGTTTTATTAAACGTGTAAACACTATACATATTATATTGGTAGTAACTAAAAACTTTCTACACCATCCTCACTTTTGGCTATATTACTTTGTATACAATTATTGCATAATTTGCATTTGCACTCATCACAACATTTAAGTCCTTCCAACATTTAAGTCCTTCTTAAAAAGCTTCATCAGTTGGAGGAAGCTCCGAAGACGGTTTATTTGATTTTGTGGCCATTCTTAAACGCAGGTCATTGAGTGTGATAACACTGGAATCCTTATTTTTGTACAGGGTAAGTCTCTTAAGATTGACACCCCCTTATCTCACTTATCCTTTGCCGATTTAACTCATTCAAAAAAGGAGTGGACGTGGTTTTTGATGAATTCTTATAATCTGAACACGGATATTAAAAATCTCGTAAGATATACAGGGTGGAAAATAAAACATGATTTTTTTAAATAGAACGCCCCGTATATTTTTATACCAAAATAATGTCCTTAATTTTCTGAATAAAAAAATATTTAATTGTTATATAATCACTCCACCTGTTCGTGAGATATTACTAAAAACTTATCACATTACGGGTGTCAATTATAAAACAAAAAACATATCAAGATACCTCTGGAAACAATGCCATTTATTGAGATAATAAATAAATAATATATAGGTGACAATAACAGTAACGAGTAATAACAATAAACAACATAAGCCTAATAAAAACAAATAAAAGTCAATATTAATACAGTAACACAATAGAGTAACACAATTTTATTTATTTACACATAACGTAATTAAATATTTTCCACGTAACCACCACCATTCCGAATACACATTTGGCATCGCTTTATAAAATTGCTTCTCACCCTTTGAAATATATCACCATTTTGGTTTAATTCCTCAATTTTTACACGTATGCATTCTTTTAACTCATTCATATTATTAAAAACCCCAGTTTCGTATATATCTTGTTTTATCGTACCCCCAGAGAAAAAAATCCATAGGTGTTAAGTCCGGACTTTTAGCGGGCCAATGTATAACACCGTGCCTTCCTATCCAAATAGGATATTTTCTGTTTAGGTATTCGGTGACGTTCCTTGCAGAGTGTGGTGGTGCTCCATCCTGCTGCCAAATAACAGATCTGTTGTCCACTAAATTAATATTATCTAAATAATTTTCAACTGGATGTTGAAGAATATCCACATAACGTTGTGCATTTAAGGGCCCATTTATAAATACAGGACCTACAATAGCATTATTGTGGATGCCACACCAGACGTTTACAGTTTGGTATCCTTGTTTTTTTATTTGTTTTACAATATGTGGATTTTCCGCTGCCCAGTAATGTGCATTTTTTCTGTTAAAAATTCCCGCAGTAGAAAAACTGCTTTCGTGAGTCCAAAAGACTTGACTTAGAAACTCATCATCTTCCTCTATTCTATCAAGTATGTCTCTGCAGAAGGTTAACCTGTCTTGAAGGTTGTTGTCGTCTAAATATTGAACGGGCAAAATACTATATGGTTTAAAATTATGGCGATGTAATATTTTTAAAACTATTTTTGGAAGGAGGTAGCCTTTCTCGAAATAACCTAACATACTCCCTCCGAGCAAGAGACTTATTCTTGTTGCACTGAATATAAATTTCAAGTAACTCTTTTCGCTCTTCCAATGAATATACCATTTTCAAAATAACTTGCTTCTTTACGAACACTACGTATTTTTTACGCTAATATCTAAGAGAGTGAACTACTATCTCACAAAAAACTGGATGACATCTGTCAACAAATAAACAATGCAAATATGCATTGTTTCCAGAGGTATCTTGATGTTCTTATTGTATAATTGACACCCGTAAGTTTTTAGTAATATCTAACGAACAGGTAGAGTGATTATATAACAATTACACATTTTTGGATTCAGAAAATTAAGGACATTATTTTGGTTTAAAAATATACGGGGTGTTCCATTTAAAAAAATCATGTTTTATTTTCCACCCTGTATATTTTACGAGATTTTTTATATTTGTTCTCAGATTATAAAAATTCATCAAATACCGTGTCTACTCCTTTTTTGAATGAGTTAAATCGGCAAAGGATAAGTGAGATAAGGGGGGTGTCAATCTTAAGAGACTTACCCTGTACAACAAAGAATATATCCTGTAGCTACTTGCAGTGCTTCTTGCTGAGATAGTAGCGGTATTCTTGACAATACTTTAAGACTGTCTATGTTTTCTAGATTACAAGATAAATCATTTAACATTTGTATGAAAGTTTGTTTACTCATTAATACAACCTTTTCGGGGTCCTCAAAACCATCTGCAATGATAACACTTCGTTCTCCTTTATAAATCCAGAACAGTTTTGAATAATGTATTCTCTCACAAACTGCAATAAAGACTTTGCTTTTCCCCGATTTTAGGAAATCTCGATACTTACAGTTCATTCAATATGTATCTGTAGTTAACTGACCGCATATAAGATACCGCGCAGTTGCCACATGTAATTCTCAAATTTCTCAGCATTTAATTAAAATATCAAATTCCACAATACTATACTAAAGTTGTATATATTATTTATGAATGGTATTAAATAATAATTGTGCACACAATAATATATTATAGGCCAAGATGTTACGTTTTTACATTTATTTTCGTCTACTTTAAATATGGCAATTACGTAAACATCTATTTTTATAGTTAAAAGCGGCAACGCCGATCCACGACCTTTCCGATAACGAATATTCGAGCAGTATATCTCTTTTTAACTTATTGGAATCGTATCTCTCGGATCGGGATCGGATTCTCGGATCGAATAGGATCAGGTTCGCATATCTTACAGTGGCGTGTTTGCGGGAATTGTTAATATATTATTTATATACCTATCTATACTCTATCCAACGAGAGAATGGACTTGCTTTGCGCATTGGCGACTAAAGAGGAGGGGCTCTGTAACGAGCTACGCAGGACCGTCATTCGATGAAATAAATTCGTAAGTAGGTGAAATAAATTTTATTTTGAAAACATGAAAACATTTTATTTATTTAACATAAATTTATTATAAATGTATGAGCGTTATGAAAGTAATATAAACCCTAAATATTCCTAAAATAGACATTTTATGATATTTTAATTTTTTTTAATTTTTTTTAATATTTAGCTACAACAATAGTACATTGTTACATATAATTATAAATTTAAATTAGTCTGTATCGCTGCTTATTATAATTATTTTTTGACTTTGATGCACGACCTAAAATTAAAAACAAAAATAAATCATTGACCACGGTTACTGGTGGTGAATAGTATGCGTATTAAATAACACATATTTATTATTATATTTCTTTACCTGGCCTCTTTTATTCTTCTTAATTGGCGATAATGGTGGATTTATCTCGTCCCTGGCTGCTGCCATTCTTATAATAGATTTAAAACTTATTTCACAACCGTAAACAACACAACTAAAATAACCGTACTTGCGAGACTACAAATACAAACTGTGAATAGGTAGGCAGTAGTAGGTACTTTATATAATTAGGTACCAGGTAGGTATCGGACCCAGGCGCCGGCCCTGGCTACCTGCTGAGCCAATTAAGACGTTGAGGGCGTTGAACTAATGTTCTAAGGGGCGGAGATCTGACCAAAACAGACGAATTTTCGCTCGAGTGCAAGTCCATTCTCTCGTTGGATACAGTATATGTAGGTATACATTGCTACGAGAGTTGAAATAAAAGAGTATGGGGGTTAGCAAACATGTTTGTTCGTTTCGTATGAAACCTGAAAGCGTAGATTTTCACCAGACTTCGCTTTATTTACGAGATAGGATAGGCAAAAATATTTTTTTGTAATATTTTTTCAGATGTGTCCGACATGTAGAATAAAAATGAAGTAAGTTGTCTTGCAGATCTACGCCCCCCATGTGCGCATTATAATCTACTACTACAGATGGTTTTCTTACTGCACTGTTCCTCCTTGTGATTTCTATCATACTGTTATAATGTACAGTGCTTATCATTAGAATATCTTTTTTAACTCTCCATTTTAAGATCATTACTTTCCTTTTAAACATGGAGATAATTTCACCTTGTACCAGTTTTTGTGTTTTTATTTTATCTGGAATTCCTTGCCGGTTTATTCTCATAGTTCCTATACAATCAGTTCTATTCCTCAATAATGTTTCAACTAAGTTTGTACTTGTATAGTAGTTATCCAAAAATATACAATAGCCTTTATTTAGATGACTGTAGAATACCTCAAGGTCAGTTTCTAATTTTGATTGGCTGTAAAAAGTGTGTGTATTGGAAATCGCTTTGCGATGAGAAGCTCTGATCTTTGTCAAAGCTTGTCTGTTAATAATCTTTGTCTGTGTTGAGTGTTCACGATTTGGTAGATTAGGTAGGTACCTACTTACACAATAAATATGATTGTATTTCAATCGCAAGTAGGTATATTTATTTTATTTTTCCGCTTTAAAGTTTATTTTTTTCAACTACTTAGGTGTTTTGTACATATTTATTTATTCTTCATTTCTTGTGGGAAATATGGCTACTGGCGAACCACCCACTAAAAAATAGTAACGCGCTGAAAGCAATACTTCATGAGTGGTGTGGAAACTTGCATTCAATATCAGCTGTGGTGTTGAAAATATGCATATAAAAACCTTCTACTTTCACCCCCCTAAGAAAATAAAATGTCTACGCCAATGAAAAACATTGTGTAGGTCAGGGTTGACGTAGTTTAACTACACATACATATTGTACGAACTGTAGGTACTTTTCTACCGTTAATTCCAGCAGATTTTGTTCTTTACTCAAAACTTCTTTAATATCTTAGCTTCAAATTCTTCGCAGCATGTATGTAAAAATTTCCATAAAAAAAAAAGTTTATCGCCTATCGAAAATATAACTACACCTGTAAGGAAGTAATAAATTAATTGTTATTTAAATACAATAATAAACAATATTCAGTAATGATAATGACACTGTTGGAAGCGCCTAATTCTATAGTCGAATTTAAAAGAAAAATGAGGCCGATAGCTTACGTAGATCTGGAGATATGGGGATATAAACGTAAAAAACACGTTTTTTAAAAATCCGCGACTTTTTACATTTTTTCTATATAAAAAAGTCCTGTACCACAAAAAAATGTCTTAAGCACCAATTCTAACTTCCAAATAATCTACTAAAATAACACATAACTTGTCGTCTGGTTCTACGTCAAAAAAAAATTTCATAATTTTCCCTCGATTTCGCTGTAATGAATCCTCACTATCACATGCCTATACGATCGATTAATAGTTCCTGAATCTGATATATGGCCTCACATAGCTATACATGAGGCTTATTTATTTCACTGCCTTTACCCAATTCCATTGTTTTGTCTCTCACTTCGCTAATGATTTATTGCCGTAGCGGGAACTGCTCTAGAAAAGGAAAATCTAGACTATCTAGAAAATCCATAGCCGGTAGGAAGAAACCAGTATGTAAAGAAACGGAACGGGTCTAGTTATGGTCCGTTGGTTTGCTACTATGTATGTAATCTTAGAATATCATTGTTTAACCTTGGAGTGACAATCGCTGATATCCAAACGCGCTAAGTGCATCTGTTTTGTTTGGAGAAGTTAGTTGTTTTGTTTTCGTCTATTATGTCTTGTGTTCTATTTGTACCCGTATTAAAAGCTTGTATAACGTTTGTTCAGTTCACTCTAATGGAAACCGACAGACGACAAATGATATACTAGATAAATTATAAAGTTTTATCAAGCTGGAAATTAATTAAACGTATTGTTCGTTCTCAACCAACGACTGCAGCTAATATACATAATATTTGAATCGTTGCACGATATGAAAGACTTGTGTCAGACAAGTCTTGGACCAGTAATTAATTATGTTCTTAATCGTTTATATTAGTACGAATAACGTATTGTCATGTCGAAATTATGCAAAACAAATTACAGTTGTATAAAGATGATAACACGAGACTTTAAAAACAGTGGCAGCTCGTGGCAGCTTTAAGAGGTGAGGTCCACATAGTGTTGTAAAATTTCCGGAAATATATTTTCGGGAAATATTTGCGGAAATAACCTTGGCTATAGATGTGACCTCGATAAGAGGGGGCCGAGCGGTACCATCGCTCTTTACCCCCTGAAACATATATATGGAAATATTGGAAATTAGGAAAGATTAAAAAAATAAGAAAAACGGGAATATTTATTGATAAAAACATTAAAAATCATACCAAAATACCGCAAAACAGAATGCTTGTACATGAACACAAATAAAGAGTTATTCCTCAAAGAAAAAGAACAAGAGGCATATCCTCATCATTGCTGTCATCAGCATCGACAGCATCACACTCAATAACATCTTCCTGCCAGTCTACGCCCTCAAAATCTTCTATAGTATCGGAGAAAAAATGTTCTATCGCCCTTTTCTATTTTATTGAGCAGCTTTTCATTGTAGTAAGTCTGTTTCTCTTTTTTGAATTAATATGACTATAAATGTAAAAACTACGTTCCGTGGCGGCCGAAGATTCTGGCAGCATCAAAATTCGTTAGGCTACTTGTGATAATGAAGATGAAGAACAAAGTGCTTTCCACCAGGAGATTGGGTTATCGACACTACTTTTCCATATGAAGTTATTTCCAAATAACATCTATTTCATCTATTATTTCTTGCTCCTTTGTATTGAGTTAATTTTTTGTTATATTAAGTATGCATTCTATGGCAGAAAGAATTTGTGTTTCATCAAGTTCATCAGAACCTTGTGATTTTGGATTTAGTAATTCTGCAGCATAATGAATGGGCTTAATAGCAAATTTTTCTCTTTTGTCAATAAATTTCAACAATTCAGATTTTTCTTTGTCGTTAAGTGAGAACAATTCGGCTGTTCTGAATTATTCTTTTAATATCACAAAATGCTTTTACAGCAAAGAGAATAGTGCCATAATCTCCTTCTACAATTCTTAACCATTTGCCAACAGGTTCAAAAATGTTAATTAGGTTGGAAATTTGACCCCAAAATACTAATCTAATCTGATATCCACTGCATAACATTTTTTTCAATCATTTGTGTTGATTCTTGACTAACTGTAACTCCGTGTAAACTGAGCTAGTACTGTATACACTTTTTAAACTGGTCAAAACTCAAGGCAAGCGAGTTTTTACAGGCAATTGGCACCTGCATTTGGCTCTACATTTTTGTTTTCTGTTTGTTTTGTTCGTAAAAGTTCATACGGAATTTGTTTCTTCTTGATCTCTTTTGCAATATCTGTAACTTTATCGATTAGAGTCCATATAGTATTGATTTTAATCAAATCATTACATAACAAATTGAAGCCTTGAGAAAGGCAGCCATATGGAATGATATCATATTTTTCCTTTAGTATGATTCCAGCAAAGTTGCATATTTTTTGCATTATCTGAAACGAACCCTAAGAATCTGTTTGGTCCGTATTTTTCAAATATCTTCCCCATTTCTTCAGCCATATACTGTGCAGTGTGTCTTTGCAACTTAGTTTCGATAGAAGCTTCCAGCAGCGGTGATGGTGTTAGTGATTATTTATGACAATTTATGACGCCTTGGTATGTTGCTCCAGCCGTCGCTCTGTAGACCTATAATTTCACTTTCATTGATTGTAGTTTCAACCTTCCTATTTACTCGATTGAACTCTGCATCCAAATATGTATTCGACAGTTTATATCTACTTGGTAGTACAAAACTTGGACGAATCATCTAACGATTCTCAACTGCTTCAAAAAAAGAAAATTTTCATAAAAGATAATCAGTAAAATCTTCAAATAATTATGGATGATGAACAACCAGAAATAGAACCACTAGTTGACATCAGCGGTGTGGATTTTTCTGACTCTGTTCAAGTGGATGAAGATGTTGCTATCTCAGGTTCACTAACCGATGGCGAAATTTTATCTGCGACAGATACTAATGAAAAAAGCAACCATGAAGATGAGGACGAGACATCAGAACCTTTGGCAGAGGTGTCAGTTAAGGAAGCAAGAGCCTCATTCGATACCTTACAAAGCTTCTGTCTACAACACGAAAGTGATGAAAAAGCCTTGAAGGCACTGTTGCTCTGAGCAGCAGCAATGTGCTTTGAGGCAAACCAGTATAACATAGTTCATTCGAAAGATTAATTCACATTATGAATATGTACACTAATGTACCTCTAAACTTTTGTCATTTTTAAAGAATAGCAGTTAATGAATAATAATTGATCAACAATTAATAATCCGAAGTTTTATTTATTTTCTCTCAAAAATTTTGGAACCATTTGATATTTCAAAGACTCGATAATTCGTAATATTTTAAGAGCCCCTCGAGTTTCGAATTAACGAGAGTCGACTGTAACTTATAAGAAAATTGAATAAAGTATTTTGTGAAATGCGAAAACAAAGGGAATCTACCCCGGCTGGTATTTGGAATTAGTACTGGCGGTATCGTTTTATACCAATAGTTTTTTACGAATGGTTTTTGTACGAATATGAATTATTTTTGGCGGATACTCTACTTACCTATATTAAATTGCTTAAAGTGAGTTTAATTGAGATGGGGGAGTAAAATTCGCTAACTACTGGTCAGTTTATAAAGTTGTAATAACGCTGGATTGCAAAAATCAGGAGAAACTTATAGAAAACTCATTGTGCCATATAAAAGCAGCTGAAAATAATATTATCGACGTAAACGTCGACCGTCTTCATATCTGATAAAATGACTCGCATTTATATCATTTGTCACAATGTTATGGCTCGAAGATGTGAATAAACGACGTCTATTGTAGATACTGAGACATTTTAAACTGAAATATATGAATTCTATGATTGTATGGTGTTCTAAATTGAAACAAATGATTTCTGATTCATATGTAGCTTCTTTTATTCACGAGGGCTGGAACTTTCGACGTAAAATTTAATTCCCTAGATGTAGTAAATGCACTTTTACTATTAGCGACTCACAATGTGTTAATTATAGTGATTAGATATTGGAGAGGTGATTTTATTTTGAGATTATTTTATACAAGTTCTTATAAGACATTTTAATTCGTATGATCGTTTACGTAAATAATTTTTGATGAATATTTATAGCCCACTAGGCGTTACACATATAAATTATGTGTAATTTTCATGTTCTACAGCCTAGATCATTAAAAGGTAAATTAATTAAAATATGTGTAATACAACTTCCTACCAAGAAAATGCGGAGAGTATTTTCCGGATAAAATTGAATCAAACTATTTATTATATGTTATGAAGATTACGAATTTGCGAGCTCACCATAAGATACACAAAACGAGGCAATGTTTACTTAGTTTGTCTGATGAAAGAGTCTGTATTTAAGTAATTCGATTTTATATCCGTTAAATTTACATTCGGCCCATTTCACAGCTTTCTGCATACCTATTCGAATCAACCGATAGCGGAAACTTGCTATTGTCTTCATATAGTTTCTCCCAATTTGTGGTATTTTAAGAACAAACTGGAGCTATCCATATCCATATGAGAAACAAAGCTAATCACTAGGGTTAGACCTGACTCTAATAAAACAATTTTGACTGACTTTACGCTTCCTAAACTATTTGACTTTAAACCTGAATCTACTGTACGAAAAACTGCCTAATTTCGGCTAAGATTGTTGCTCTAGCCCTCGTTGGACGGGACAAAGGTTGATCTTTCATCCCCTTTAAGTAATACCAGTACCGGGGGTAAAATCTCAACCAATCTTACGGGATCTACTTTACCCCTTACATAATCTCAGGAAACTATTCCCGTACGCTAACGACATCTGGTTGTAAAATAGGAACTAAACATTTTACATGACATCTCTGAGATACTCTTTCTGTATTAATTAGTTAGCTGCTTGGCCATTTTGCTCATATCGGAAACCAAAAATTAAGTGACACTTTTTCGTGCCGCTTTATGGGTAGACCCGTTTATTGACACTAGGAAAATTGACACTAGGCATACTTTTTGGTCGTTACACATATGTTTACTCTTTAAGTTTTGAAATTTAGCTGTGATCGTACTTAAGAGAAAACACAATACAAGATGAATTACCCATTTAATGTGGACCTTCTAAGAATTCCTAGAACAATAACCAAAGGACAAATTAATCGCTAATGGTCGCTATTACTTCCCGAACAGAATTATGGCCTGGACTTATTATATATGCAGGTTTTTTTTATTTAAATACATTTTAAGCTAATATCTGAGTATTATACCATATATTATAATCTTAGATGATATCTTTATGACATAGTTTAATAATTTTCCTTCTTTGAGTATTATACCATATCTGCATATAGAAAAAATCATAATATCCATATAATTTCAATGATCCCGCCAGAATGTTTACTCAAAATATGGCGGACGTTGCGGTACTTTCTAGTAAGTATGTGTAGTGGAACGACCGGCAATCCTGACCTACACAACGTTTTTCATGGGCGTAGCCATATTTTTTTCTTAGGGAGAGTAAAGTAGAGGAGAGAGTTGCTACCATTTTTTCATCAGAATATATCTCCGCCAATGAAAGTTATCCCTCGTTTGCAGTCGATAATTAAAGTAGACGAAAATAAATGTAAAAATGACTAACATCTTGGCCTATGATATATTATTGTATGCACAATAATACTTTCATGACATTCATAAATAATATATACAACTTTTATACAGTATTGTGGAATTTGATATTTTAATTGAATATTGAGAAATTCGGTCGACGCGGACGAAAATGAGACGCGGTCGGTAAAGACGGTCGCGGACTAATTGAGTAATATAGATCGCACCATTATCAGGCGGAACAATGAATTATTGAATAACTGTCAAATTAAAATTGTGTTTAATCAAATTACGAGACAAATAATTAAGTTAAAATTATACAGAAATACGTATCCTAATATATCTTCATTGTTGTACTCGTCATATTTTCTATTATTTAGTAATAAACTAGAGCAGTTCTTTGTTTATGTTACATAATAATGGGAACACAAGTAACAACAACGAAATTTCAGTCTTAGCGTAATAGGAGTGTTGGCCAACTCGAGCAGAGCATATCCCATACGAAGAGGTCGTCAGCACAAGATCGTAAGATTTCTGGAAACAATAGAATTATTAAATCCGACCGTACTCCACTTTACACGTAGCGCTCTTCACGGGTGAGGTGGCGCGAGCGCAAAAATTTAACGGAGTAGTCGCTGATGAGCTGGCAGCTTGTGCAAACAAAAGCATTTTCGCAAAAGCGGAATTTCGCAGTGTGAATTAAAAACACCGATCGCGCCTGACGCGGCTTGATATTACTAGGCGCTATTATGCCTGCATGATCCGCTACCAGAGTCTATGATGACGAGGCACCGATGTTTTCCAATTATGAACATTAGACCGAATACACACCGGATGACCATTCTGGTGCGACATTTGCAATTTACACATTATTTGAGATTATGAGCCGGTTGGCTAAAGGGCCCTCAGCTACGGGCAAAATTATGCCTACCTACCTACGGCGAAGATATAATTTTATACTGGGTAAATTTAATTTTATTAATTGATATTATTGTTCAGTTAATCAGTATACCTATTTGATTATCTCAGAAGTGGGATCTAGAAGGAAGCAGTGATTAGCCATGCAATCCACAACACAAAGAATATCTTTCTTTGTATATATATATTAATTTCACACATTTATTTATAAAAGAATTCGATTATTACGGTGTTATATATATATATATATATATATATATATATATATATATATATATATATATATATATATATATATATATATATATATATATATATATATATATATATATATATATATATATATATATATATATATATATATATATATATATATATATATATATATATATATATATATATATATATATATATATATATATATATATATATATATATATATATATATATATATATATATATATATATATAAATGTCTCCGCTACTTAACCTAATATAAAATTATTCACATTTCTGGCATTTGTAGAATTTTGGGGAATTAAGTCCGAATTGGTTTCACTAAAATCTTATATCTATGAGTTCTATCTAAAATTGTTCTTTTATTACGGTTAGTAATTAATAAATTTAGAAAAACTATTCAAAAGTTTTGATATCTGATTTTATAGTCATGACTTATATTCAAATGATATGATAAAGTACCTTAACTTTGTCTAATGTTGCTTCTTAACGCTTTGCTTTTATATTCACACTGCTTTTGTCCGTCTAATTTTGATTAAATTTCAGCATGCACTATCCATATGGCTTCCATGCAACTCAACAACTCCTTTAGTACTATTCTCCCCTTATTTCTCTCTGCAAACTGCTTCCAAATTTATTTCTCCAATCCCCGTTTCTTATTTTCTCCCTTGGCCTTTGCTTTTTTCCTCTCAATTATTATTTTTCTTCCTTGATTTTCACCCTTTTTGTTTTCCTGCTCTCTTGATTCATTTTTAAAATAAAGTCTATGCCATGTCCTATTTTCTATACTAATGTCTATGCCATGCACACTTTCTCACTCTAGTTATCGAGTTTATTTATGTTTAGCATCTTTATACCTTCACTATGTCTACTATACACTATACTTACTATACCTATAGTTTACGTTCCTACTTTCTATTTAGTATATCCTAACATTTTCCCTTCTATATCTGAAATATATTAATACATACATATATAATTTTGTATTCGTAATAATTTCTGATAAGATCTCATTTGATACCTACTAAATTGTCAATGAAAGTTTTAATCGAATTTTTAGTTTTTTTGAATTTCTCAATTCGAAAAGTAGTCTTAATTAAGTGTTTCAATACAGGTAAATCCGAATATAATGTCAAAAACGAGTTTGGACCCTTGGCAGCTGTCAAAAAAGCAGTCAATAGAAATAAATTTTTTTATTATTCAAAATTGTAAGGTTTTTTTATATTTTAACACAAATCAAGTAAAGTTTCGTCGTAAAAAAATTATTAAAGTGATTTTCGCTAAATGGCAACTGTCAATTAAGCTGTCAATGAAATTTATGATCGAATTTTTAGTTTTTTTCGAGTTCTCAATTCGGAAAATAGTCTTAATTAAATGTTTCAATACAGCTAAATCCGAATATGATGTCAAAAACGAGGTTGCACTCGTGACAGCTGTCAAAAAAGCTGTCAATAGAAATTATTTTTTTGATAAATAACACTTTTTTTTTAAAGTTTTTTATATTTAAATACAAATATATTAGTTTCGTCGTAAAAAAAATATGTCATATCTGCTAAATAATAACTGCCAAATTGTTTTTAATCCTTTAATACCGTCAATTACATCTTAATTAAGTTTCAATTAAACTTTAAATGTTTCTTTTCGATTTCTGTAAGGAGAGATGACATAAATGACAGGTGTCAATTAACATTTTAAATTAAAAACAATGTATTAGTGTCGTTTTATACCTTATAATTATTTTAAGTGTAAAATGACTCATGACAGTTTTTTTTGGCAGCTGTCATGAGTCCAAACTCGTTTTTTGACATCATATTCGGATTTAGCTGTATTAAAACACTTAATTAAGACTATTTTCCTAATTGAGAAATTGAAGAAAAACTAAAAAATTCAATTAAAAATTTCATTGATAGCTTAATTGACAGTTGCCATTTAGCGAAAAACACATTACCAATTTTTTTACGACGAAACTTTACTAGATTTGTGTTCAAATATAAAACAATCCTTAAAATTTTAAATATTCAAAATATGAATTTTTATTGAACGTTTTTTGACGGTTGTCATTAGTCAAAACCGGTTTTTGATGATATTTGGATTAAGCGATATCGAAAACCTAAGGATACCAAGTTTCACCTTGAACCGATGAAAATCAAGTGCTCAACGCTTGGTTCAAGTACATATCATCAAAGTATAACACATTTCTTAAATATAATTATTAACAAAAAGCCACAGACCCAAAAGTATTAAACTGAAATCTTAAAATTTTAGCTAACCTTATAACTCCGTTAACTTTAATTTGAGCGATTCTTGTGCAATTCAAAAAAGTACATGGTATATAGCAATTAATTCACAGTTGACATGAACCAAGCTACTAATTTCAAGACCTTATTTACCTGTTGAAATTTGCAAGAAATCCAAATAAAAATAGTAAATCAAATAGTGAATTTTATTAATACATTACATGCCAATTTTAAAGAGAAAGCAATTAGTAATTTTTTTAGGTTACATAATTTAAATGGCAGTCGTCTAATTTTTAATATCCAGGTACTATTAAAATTTTCTTATTTCATATTATTTAAATTCTTTATTTCAAATTACCAGTATAATTGCAATTATTATATCACTTATACAATAATTATCTTGGTAACAGTAATAGGATAATAATTGATTAGAAATGTGCAAGCAATATTTGCTTTGCTAATAAGAAATACATTTGCTATCTTAATTCAGTTATGTACCAACTTAATTCACTTTTAATCTTTACGAACAATTAGGGAAAAAAGCGAATTTCTGCGAAAAAGGAGAAAGGTTACACATTTTGTTGATTTTTTCTAATTTTAATCAATTTTATATGCTATGCGAAGAAAACTGTTTTTTGCACTTTCAGAAATTATGTTGGCTCGATTTTCGGTCAGCAGCTTCGGACGTCCACTTTTTGACAAATCGGGGAAAGGTGCATTCTTCTTTTCATTCTCATTCCTCTTTGCATTCTGCATTTGCTTTGTAAATGCTTGCCTGGGAAATATTTTGTTTTCAATTTTTTTTACAATTTCACACCTCGGCATTGGACACATGCCAAGATTATAAATGTTTCGGATTTCCAAATTGTACGACATAGCGGTGTAAATTATTCTACATCTACGACATGTCATAATACGTTTGAGCTTTAACGAATATCTGGTTACCATGGTAACTAGATGGAAAGTCATTTACATTTATTTTAAAGATTTAAATCCTCAAAACATGTTATGACATTATTTGCCCCAAAAAAAGCAATCAAAATAGCTTATAATCATTGTTTCATCCAAGTAGCGATTACATTATAACGAACGTATTCGTACATAAAACATTCAGAGCTCGGAAACGCATATATTTACAAATTCCTGCGGTGTCAAAATGCAGTATTCCCTTTATCGGGCTCTCTTTAAGTGGGAAGGAACTTGTGCAGCGTGATATTGACATAAAAGTGAAAATCAATAAAAGTTTGCTTTGAAAATACCCTTATTTTCGGGGATACATATAAAGAACACGTTTTCACACACCTGTCATAATCAACAATTAATTAATTAATTCCGCCTATTTCTTTAGTGATTATTTCCTGCCACATACCTGGCCAATTTAGAATTTGTTGAAAACGCCACTTGATATAATATTGATATTAATCGCCGTCGAAAGTAGCAACTAAATTCTATAATCTATATTCTTATCTCCTTTCAACTGATCCGAAATTATACGTAGAACACACTGAAAAATAACACGGATTAGATGGAATCACTATAATATCACTTCAAAATCTCAGAATATATTCTAGTACCTTTAACTTAACTATAAATAAAGCGATCGGTGCCTGGAGATGATTGTCCATCAGCATATAAATATGCCGTCATGAAACCAATATTCAGAAGTGGTCGTCAAGAATAAGTGACTACCTAGCTCAGTGATCAGTAATATAGCGAAAAACTTCTGGTGACATCATAAACACTGTAAACTACCTGGAAAACTACGAGTTATTATCGAAACATTTCGGCTTTAAAATGGGAAAATGTATCCAACGTGTTATTACCTTCCTCGTGAGTAGAATATACGATGCATAGGATAACAGAAACAAACGCCTAGCGGTATTCATTGATCTAAATAAAGCATTCGATGCAGTGTGTTATAATAAACTACATCTACAATAACTAATCTGGGTCTATATAATACACTGAATTATGAAAGCGTAGAAGGGTCATATTAAATATTGCAATTTTTCAAGCGATTTTTCGCATATTTACGATCAGTTTAAAAAGCGCGCAATAAATAAAAATATTAGTACAACACTTCGAGACAATTTTAAGCTGAAAATTGACTCCAAATATGAAAGCGTATATGAGCGAAGAGTATATGAATAAGCGTATATTTAAATTTTTTGACAATGATCTTTTTCAGTTAATAGAGAGCTACACTTGCACCGAGTTTCGTGAAAAAATGATTTGTTGTCACGAAGATATGAAAAAAACGCGATTTTTAACGATTTTTTGCAAATAAAAAATTAATTTTTGAATTTTTTGACATCAGATTTCCGCAGATCGATCGGCAATTAATAGTTCTACAACTTTTGTATAAAACTTTTTTCATTTCATTGTACCATGAGTAAAATTGAAAAAACCGTTTTTGGCCATCTTTGGGCCCAATTTACTATGAGGCCCTGAGATGCCAGTTGCTTCTATTTTGGTTTATTGAAATCTACGAAAAATTTCCGATTTTTTACATATTTTTGTTTACTGTAAGTACTCCTAAGTGAAAAAATAACATAGTGGAATATAGCAAACTATGTAATAACGCACTGTATATTCTTAGATCTTCTTGATATGATAGTTTCTTGTCGCATAGTGTCTTAAAGTTGACTTCTATGTCAACATTTTCTGCGCTATAGTAGAATTAATTAGCCTCAACAGTGATATGATTATATTCTTCAAATACAGATGTATACAATAACATATTTTACCTTAACATAATGGTGTTATAAACATAAGAAACTTAATTACTTAATTTCTATCTGAGCAATTGCTATTGTTCTCTCAGAATTTTATTGTACAATGCCGTTCAATTGAAAGTAAACGACTCTTATGAGAAATTTTGGAAATTTTTCCATTGTGAAGCAGGGACAGATCACATTCAAAATTATTTTAGGTTGAAGTATCTGTCAGTTATAGGGTGACAGCATTTTATATACAGTATTTATTAAGGAAAATCTATATGGTAAGGAAGTCTCTTGTAAAAAAATCCATTAAATTAACAAACTAACTGAGAACTTAAGAAAATTACTATGAATTAATATTTGGTCCAAGCACCATTCGCGTTTATAACTTTTTGAAGCCTATTTCTCATAGACAATATTAGTGTCCTGGTGTAATCCTCGCCAATATTTTCCCAGGCATTTTCAATCGCCAACCACAGTTCTTCTACGTTCGCTGGTCGGAAATTTCTGCTATACATGTCTTTTTGTAATTGTGCCCGTACATTTCCTATCGGATTTAAATCCGGCGACTTAGAGGGCCAAAGCAGAGTGTTAATATGGTTTGTATTCAGCCATTCAGTAACAACTCGTGATTTGTGAATAGAGGAATTATCCTGAAATATAAATTTAATTGAAATATGGAAAAAGGAAAGAGGAAAAAAAATATTTTCCTGCTTCCAGTGAAGTTCTCGGGATATAAAATGGAAACGGAAGGTAACATAACATATTCCAAAATGCGAGCGTAGCCTTGACCAGTAAGACGCTCTCTGATTCTCCAAGTAACACCTGCTCCTTGGCAACATAACCATGCCCACACGTTGATAGAGAAGCGACCACTGCGAGCTGTAGGATTTATATAGCGCTCTTCATTTCGGCAATTTCTTGGGCGGTATAAACGCACAGAGTCATCATAGCAGGATTGAAAAACTTTTTCGTCTGAAATTGTGTTGTCCTAAAAGTTCTGTGGCACACCGACAAATTGGTTGGCAAAGTTTAACCTCTGCTCCTTATGCCGTGGCAACAGAGCAACTTTATTTGAAGCCGAAAAATTCTTCAGCTCAGATGCTCTGATACGTCGTCTTGCGGTTTCCACCGAAGCAGGAAAATTTGTTAAGAAGCAGGCAGTCACTGCTGTATCAAAAGGATTCTGTCGGAGGTGGTCAAGGACGAGTTCGTCTTCCTCCATAGTACTGAATTTCTGACGGCCCCGCAACCTTTACTCACATTCAAAGTATCTGCAACTGCTTGCATTGACCATCCGTTCTGCAGTAACATCACAGCTCTCATTTTTTGCGGTTCAATTAAGCGCGGCATAATAATAAAAATAATAATTAAAAGGAAAACTCAAAATATAGAATAATTATTAGTAAACTGACAAATAAAATTGACAATCAAGCCTGTTTCACAATAATTAAAAAAATCGTTTACTTTCAATTGAACTGCACTGTACCTATAATATGGGGAAAGAGGACAACAAATATTGACAAGCTGGTGGACAGCTGGTTTTAGTTAGAAAACATGTGCAATAATTGTCGAATATATCGATGATACGTTGATAACGTTATAGATATAGAGACCGTTCAGGTCTCTATATAATATTCTAATTTGTAATCGCTCGGTAGCAAACAAATTATAAGTTGATAAATGTGAAAGTTTTTCCGCCATCAATCACAACTTACAAATTACCCCAATTCATCATATAATGTGAATGTATATCAATAAAGCAGGAGACGTTCTCGTTGAATGCTGTTAATTGTTGATATTAAACAAATTACACGTTAATCACAAGATGATATGGTGCTTAGCAGCTGTTTCCGCGTGTGAATTTGTAAGTTTCAACACTCAGTTTATATATAGCGGCAGAGAAACTTATAAATAAAGCAGTGGTTATGATCTTACCAGCGAAACAATAGAGATATGTAGCTTTTATTTCGGACATAAATTTCAGGAAAGCAAATAGTGGAGCGAAATCGAGGGAAAATTATGAAGAATTTTTGATTTAGAACTTCTTCTTTTGAAAGAGAGAGAAATAAACTGTTTTTATGATATTTTGAGATAATTTTGCCATTAAGTTTCTTATCAGATACACAACTTTAAGATATTTTACTAGATATAAAATCTACATGTTTATCCCAACGTAGATGATGTTTATCCCAACGTAGAACCAGTCAGAAGCTGGCGCCTGTGAAATACTCATATATTGTAATGAACTCTTTACATTGTTGTTTATATTGATCAGAGTAGTGTCATCAGCGAACAATACTAGTGAAGTGTCATTTACATAGTTTGGGAGATCATTAATGTATATAATAACTAATAAGAGCCCAAGTACAGAACCTTGAGGTACCCCGAATTTAACTTATTCTGTGTATCTATTCTAGTGAGTTAATGCTAATCTAATTAAAATATAATAATTATTGTTATATTTTTCCAAAACTGAATTACCGTTTGCATTAACTTTTAAAACAAACTATGTGTGATATTAATTCATTAATATTTTACTTAATTAACTACTTATGTTATACCTTTAAAAAGTTTTGCGTGTATGAGCATCCCGGCACGAATTTCGCTCCTCTACAATGTTAATATTCGGCAGTCGAGGCGGTAAGTAGTGTGTGCATGCGGGCGCGCCAGAATATGGGTTTGGGCCGCTTAATAAAAATTTTCCTCGATTGCTCGAAAATACATTAACGAAAATAACAATACTAAGTTTGTTATTTTTTAAACACATGAAAAAAACATATGGTATAATCGAGTTGTACATATTTAGAAGCGCTATTGCGTCTACTTTAATTTAAAAAAAAATCAGCTCGATAGCACAATTATGGTTAGAAATATGACAGTGAAGACGCTAAAAAACACGTTTCAAAAAAACATATTTTTTTCTAGTTTTTCCGTAATAAAAAAAGTCCCGATCACCAAAAAATGTCTTAAATCGTGGTTTCGTGTACACATTCACGTAATTAATACAACCATATAATATATACAGGGTATAACAACTCGCTGGCATTCCCCATAACTAAATAATAAATCTAGAATAACTTGATTAGAGTAAGACATGCCAATAAATTGTAGAAACGGTCGATAAACTGAAACACAAGTGTCAAATTTGATTTGAATTATTTGTATATATTTTGTAAGTATTTACAATGCATAATCTTGGTATAATATATTTTTTAAAATTTTTACAAGGAATCCAACGAGATGTAAAAAAATAGGTTGCCCAGTTTTATTAAAAATTGTCTTTATTAAATGTCTGTAACATATTTCAGATTTTTTTAAATTATTTTTATTAGAAAGCTCATCGTATTACGATAAGCTGTCAAATTTCACCTTTCAAATGTGAAAAATTACATAAAAAGCTGAATATTTCACAAACAGATGAAAATATAAATATGGTTTAATGACAAATTGACCTTAAAGTTCAATGATGAGTTCAAAAAAATAATAATGTATCGGGTGTCGGCGAAAAGCTGTCGAAAAATTATCGGTAGACATTATTTTTGGATTTAAACCAATTTAAATTTCACCTTTCAAATGAGGAAAATTATAAAATAGACTGAATATCTCACAAACAGATGAAAATATAAATATGGTTATAATGATAAATTGACCTTAAAGTTCACTGATGAGTTTTAAAAAAATTATCGGATGTCCGGGAAAAGCTGTCGAAAAATTATCGGTAGACATATATCAGTGTGAGAAATAAACAAAGACATATTAATACGGGGAGACCCATCGATTCATTCATAAAACGCTGGAAGAGCCGATCTATTATTGTTCTAAAAACTGCAATGAGTGCGAGAGAGAAAATGGAGGCAGGTGTCCTTTCGGCAACGCCGCTTCGTATGATCAAAGCCCATCCAGTGGCGTGTCTACTTATCTTTAATGAATGAGTTAGGGTAGGCTGCATAGTTACATAAGAAAAATACTTAATTCCCTGTATCTGAACGTTGCAATAAATCGAATTAAAATAGAAAACATCAGTGCATAGAAAACATCAGAGCATAGTTTAATTCGTGTACATTAAGATAATATTTCGTAATTGCAATAAAACTTTGTCATGTGTTTTGTAGAAATTTATTTATAATTTTAATGCAAAAAGTACAGTTATTGGACGTATTTGTTAATTAGTGGACGGTTTAATATTAGTTATTGGACACATTGTAAATAATTTAAATTTTATAAAAAAAGACACTTTAATAGGTGTCTGACCACTTGGTAAAAATTTTCCTTGCGTGTTTGTTGAAACAACTCATAAAGTCTGTCTATTTATTATTTCTCTTCCTCCTCGTTTTAAATTTTTTCATCGTCAAATTCACATTGTTCATTTTCAATGTCGCTGTCTTCATTCTCTGAAATCTCATCATTTTCTGTATTGTAGCATATGTGACATAGACATATCATCACCTTCTTCTGGAATGTGTACATGGTGTTTAGGGGGTACACAACATTGGTGTCAAAATTGCTTACATCTGTCGTATAATAAAATGACATAATATATTTAACAATTTTAATCATATATGCAAATTAAGTTATTATAAAGTAAAACTATTACTCGACCTATTATAAATGCAACAATCCTAATAATATGAGTGCTGTATTTAAACTAAGAAATGGAAAAACGTCTAGATTTTTCATTAGAATAACATAAGAAAATCAACCGCCAACCAAATTGTAAGTGAAGACAGAATCAAATGGGCAATACAGAGCTTCTCCCCATTCAAATCGTCGGGCATCGACGGCATATATCCAGCACTACTTCATCGGGGCCTGGATAAAGTACTGCCGCACCTGGTTGGGATGTTTAGGATGTGCTTAGCACACATCTATACCCCAATGACATGGAGAGAAGTAAAAGTATTGTTCATACCAAAAGCAGGGAGGATGGAGGATGGAGCAATTCCACCCCCAAAGCATACCGTCCTGGATCATAAGGAATCCACCCTGGGTGTCTTCATAGATATAGAAGGTGCGTTTGACAAGACCACCTTTCCTAAAATCACAGCGGCCCTAACACATAGGAACGTTCCTAATACTGTGAGCAGCTGGATATCCAACATGCTCTCTAAAAGAGCAGTACAAATCAGTGCAGGAGACACTGTCATAAGAGGACTGGTTGCGAAAGGCTGTCCGCAGGGAGGTGTTTTATCACCACTGCTATGGAATCTGGTTCTTGACAGCCTCCTAAACCACCTCAACGTGGAAGGATTCTACACAATTGCATACGCAGATGACTTAACGATACTGCTTAATGGAAAATTCGAAGGAGCTCTCTGTCAAAGAATGCAGATGGCCCTAAGAATAATCGAAAATTGGTGTGAGGAGTATGCCCTATCCGTCAACCCCAGGAAGACGGAAATGGTACTCTTTACAAGGAAAAGAAAACTGGAGCCAATGAGAGCACCTGTTCTCCTAAACACAGCACTAAATTTTGCACCACAGGTGAAATACTTGGGGGTAACTTTCGATGCTAAATTAAACTGGAATCTTCACCTCGAAAGAAGAATAAATAAGGCCTACATATCATACGAGCAGTGTCGCAGGACAGTAGGGAAAACCTGGGGAATGAAACCCAGGGTGGTCCTGTGGATTTACAATGCTATCATAAGACCAATGTTGGCCTATGGAGCTGTTGTCTGGTGGCCCAAGAGTCAACAAATAACAGCAAAACTCAAGCTAGGCCAGGTACAAAGAGTTGCCTGTCTGAGCATAACCGGAGCCATGCGAACAACACCAACGAGAGCAACGGAGATAATGCTGTGTCTTCCACCACTAGACCTACATCTAGAAGAAGTGGCTCTGATTACCATGACTCACCTTAAATCTGTTGGCATACTACCAAATGCAAGCTGTGTCCAAACCAGAAGCCGCCTGTGGACTGAGGCTGTCAGAAAGATACCCCTTTTACAGGCATGTGCAGATTGTATTCCGCCTCGGCTTGTCTTTGATAAACCTTACACCATACATACTACTGGTGAAAACGAGGCCGGCGTTGAAGGTGTAAACTATGTCTTCACGGACGGATCAAAGAAAAAGGATGGAGCAGGCTGTGGTATATATTCCAGGAATCCGCGACTCCGATGCAGCTGGACTATGGATAAAAATGCCAGTGTAGTACAAACAGAACTCGCTGGTATAACCATAGCCGCACAAGAGATTGCTCGCAGAGAAATAACGGGCAAGACAATAAGAATCTGCACAGATAGTAGACAATCACTACTGGCCCTGAAAAATTATAAAATAACTAAAGGATCAACATGGGAATGTCACCAAGCACTTGTGAGAGCATGTTAGATGAATAACATCTGCCTGTGCTGGGTCAAAGGACACTCGCAATGCAACGGCAATATAGAAGCTGACAAACTGGCCAAGAAGGCAGCCAACCTGAGTATCCTTGGGCCTGGTCCTTCAAGTCCGCTACCAGTTGCAGCGAAACTTCAACTAATAAAGGAAAACACCCACATAAAATTTAAGACGTTATGGGATGAAACAAGTAGCTGTCAGCTGGCCAGAAATCTCTTGAGATATCCCAGCGAAGAGACGGCGAGGAACTATCTGGCAATGTCCAGGGGTAAACTGCGATTTGTTACAGGAATCCTAACCGGACACTGCCGGGTAAGGAAACACCTCTATAACATGAGACAAAGTGACACACCCATCTGCAGAGGATGTGAACAAGAAGATGAAACGATCGAGCATGTACTTTGCGAATGTCCCGCCGTGCCCTCGACCAGAGAATCCATATTGGGGGAACGTTGGCTTTCTATGGCCAATTTGAGGGAAATGCCCCTGGGCAACATCATCACCTTTTGTACAACATTGGGCTGGTCGATGACCTAGGGAGACATTTCCCTCACGGAGGAAGCACAAGGGGCCCAATGGGGCCTAAGTGCAGCGGATCTCGATCCGCACTCCGGACATATTCCAGATTCCAGAACATAAGAAAATACTATAATTAAAATAAAATCTCAACATACTTTTGGGATTTACAAAATTCATAAATGTATATCATACTAAAGTCAACATGAACTGCTATAAATATAAATAATAAAATAAAAACAACATTTTTTTCAAATTCTATAGACTGAACATATTAGACAGTTCTTTAAAAAAATCACAAGTTTCTAAAATTTACAAACTTCATGTCCTATATACAAACAACACAGTAAATCAAACTTTGTTAATCAAACCTACTATAATTATTCAAACTTCTTATTCTATTTCGCCTATTGTTTTCTATTTTTTTTGTTTCATAATAAACACATATTTTTAAAAATGTTTTCAATACCATTGGTGGTCATTCAGTAGTTCATCAACATACATAAATGGAGATGAAAATGGTATTTTGCATCACCAGAATAAAAATAATTTTAAATAAATATCGCACATTGATTATGTACCATATAAATTACATAATAAAAATTAATGAAATAATTATTATTGATTAATTATTGCAGCAATATAAAAAGTTCATCTTTAGTTTCAACGCCGCCCCTGGCCAAGCCAAGCCTTTAAACCTTAAAAATACTTACATTACTTACCGATGAAAAGTAACATTTTCCGGACTTAAATGATCCACCCTTTTACAAACTATACAAGAGTGCACCATTGATACACACTTATTGTTCACCTGAATCCCAATAAATACAAAGATTCGTAGAATACACTTACGAAAACACAAGTACAAGCAACCTCGCGTTGCGGCAACCTCGCAAATTTCTTTCCATCGATTGTGGTTAGTAAAACTCGAGTAAAATTCAACGACGTTGCCGATGTTGAGATTTATATCTTAAGACACAGTACATTTTCGGTTGTCTATGGTTTTCACCATATATTATTAACGCAATAAGGCAATACTTTTGCCAAGAAGCTGTTGAAGAACATCTCTTACGGTATTCAAAGACTTCAAGTGAATTTCACAGTAAGCCTGGCAAAGGTGCCGTTTGGGAGAAAAAGACGGACGATAAGGATGGAACGATCTTGGATCGGCCAAAAATGTAAACAATTCTGTCTCTTGTATTAATACGTCTATGAAAATAAACGAATTTCAATTTTAAGTTTCAAATGTGGAAAATTATTTAAAAAAACTGAATATCTCACAAACAGATGTAAATAATATAATTTCTTCGCTGATAGAAATGTACAATCAACAAGAGAAACTCTGCTATTAACAAAAATAGGTGATACAGTTGCCGCACCTTATATATTCATTGCATCGTACAAAGCCCCCCCGCTGAAATAGCTGGTTAGACAATACACAAATTAAAAATAACCCATTCCATTCACAATGTAGTTTCTAACACTGACATTGACTGGGTAGTTCAAAACACCTGCTTCTATTTATCAGAAAGTAGGAAAAGAGAAAGAACGTGAGTTAGATTACCGCTTTGTTCGCTAATATTATCAACAATTAATCTCTTGAATACCTTGACAGTGCTGGTATATTTATAACGGAACACTAGTACAAAATAATGTTGCATGCGGTGCTTTCACTCTCATTAGTACTATAGTAGCAGGAAGAACGTCTATGATTGCTATCGGTGATATAAATAATGCATTAGATGATGTCGCTTTTGCAAACTGCTGGGCGTTGGCTATACGCTATTGCTTGCGGCTCTGAAGTACATAGCTCAGTTCCATGCTGATAAAGTTTTGCCATTATTATAAAGATTGTTAATAAATATCTTCAAGGTCTTTTTAGATATTTTACTTTTAATAATTGGTTCACACATTCATTTTGCATGCAAAATAAACTTGCAAAAGCGATTAGCACGTTTGTAACGATAACTTACCATAGCAAATCTGACAAATAAAATTATTTGTATGTGCCTGCCTGAATGTAGATTACACTATGGCTGGAATTAGATATGCGTGTATATTTAATTCATAAAGCCGTTTTTGTCTACTTTTAATACAAATACCCATGGACTTATTCAGACCTTTATCGAATATCCGTAGGATAAAACAAAATAGGCCTTTCATTATTTGGTCATTAATTTCATCTCTTTTGTTCTCTATAAATATAGATATCAAATTAAATATATCCTTGATTGTAATTTCAGTGTATATCCTTACTAGGGACATCCAAAGGATAATATCTTGTCCTATCTAAATGTATATCCGAATTGTGGATATCCATAAGATATACTTTTCTTGGACGTATGTTGATATCCTTATAATGCTCATCAATGCGAAATATCTAACTGTTGAGCATTATAAGGCCCATTATAAGATGAAAACAAGACCAACAAATGATTTTAGTTTTGACTAAGCAAGCAATTTCTGTATCACTCCCTCTTTGAATGCTTCAGAACTCTATTGTATATGTAATTCAATATTCTCTAGCACATAGCTGGTGGAAGTAGTTGTTGTCAATGGGTTCAACAAGATTTTATGCATTTTAAAGTTTAACATCTTTTGGATAACTTAATGCCTAATGCTTTTGTATATAATATGTTCAAATAGAACAAATATAAATAGTAGACTAGGTTTGTGTGTTCTAAGAATTTGAGTTCCGTCAAAAACTGATGTCATAAAACGTCACTGCAAGTGTTGGAGTATTAAATTTTAAATTCAAGTATAAATGATCAATGAAACAGATCGTACACTGCTCTGAAGATCCTCAATAAAGGTGAAAGAACTTGTACAACTTCTAAGTGGTTCGTTTCCGTGTGTATGTGTGTGTATGTGTATATAGCACTGGTAAGTGTATCTTCCTTATTATTCGTCTATTTGCTTATTTCTCTATGTAATGAAATGCTACAAACCCAAGATTACTTTTCACAAAACAAATATGAATAGCACAGAATTTCAAAGCTAATATATATATATATATATATATATATATATATATATATATATATATATATATATATATATATATATATATATATATATATATATATTGAGATAAACGAATATCCAGAGCCTAAATACAGAGTTAAAATACAATAAACAGGTTAAATTATAAATTAATACGTGTACTGAGATTCAAAGTCCCAACTCTAGTATCAGTTGCGAGCGCAAGCATCTCTACACATCGCACAGACGATGTACGAGAACTCATCTGATTGGCCAGTATGTAAATTAAATAATATTAAAGTCATTTATCGGCGCAAAATTCTAAATTCGGAACTTAATCGGAATAGACAAATCCTAACAAACCTTATGATATATCACACTAACATAAACTCGGTATATTTGGACGTAAAATTGTAAAAGCGTCACGTCAGAATAGGTTTTCAGGATTAATAATCCTGAAGCGATTTAGGTACAGATGGGTACAGGTCACTGCATTGTGAACATTGAAATTGAGATGCGGAAAGTGAATATGATGTGTGAATTCTATGTAGAATGGAAAATTAAACTGTTTGAACCAAAATTCATCGATATTTAAGGTAAACTAAATAAATTAAATAATTAGCTGCAATATGATTGGTCACATTATGTGAGAATAACATAACACTCGTTGTTAAGGAACTTCGATTATTTCAAATTGATAAACTTCCGTAGAAACGAGTAACAATAAAGAGAGTTGCAATAGCGTCCTTTGACAAGCGGCAGCTACGCTTATGTGTATGTAAAATTTATAAATTATAATGTTAAACAATAGTTAAATAAGAAAATTTGTGCTACAATATTCAGTTATCAACGAGTAAACAAGTGGAGAAGAAAATTAGCCAAGATTTATAGTGTTTTGACTTGGTAATACGTTATACTTGGTAATTCGTTATAAAATAGTGTACGAAGAAGGAGAAGGAGGAGGAATAAAGTAAGCAGAGGATAAAAGTTTATCCAAATTTTCCTTGTTAAATTGATACCTACCTAAAAGCTACAGTCAAAAGTAGCGAATACCCATAGTATAGGTGATTCCGACAGATGGCAGCATCGTGAACTAGAGGATAAGCTGCTGTCAAGTGGTAGTACGAGGTCCTTCCGATAGATGGTGATTCCGACAGATGGAATGAGTTTGATGTAAATAAATAATAAACAAAGTGAAGTTCGGTTTTAATAATATTGTGGTGCTTCGATAACTGAAAGGATTATATATATAAACGTAGCAAGGTAACAACATTTTAAAATAATTTTAGTAGTAAGAATTCATTGTTCGAGAGGCCCACTGTCCATGTAATTAGTTGTAAGATTGCGTAGTTTGGTATAGGTCTTAATATTAAGCTCATTCAAAATATTACTCCTCACAGAGTTTTATGATTTACATGTATGCACTTAAGCATGCTGCTACTTTTCTAGATAATTTTGGTAACCACATACTTCATTTTGTGTGTTAAACTTCCTGTCTTTTAGACATATTTACTTTACTGTGTTAAACTTCCGTCTTATAGACATATTTACTTCTCTTTGTTAATAAAACAACCAAGTTTCTATAGTTATGAGTTATCGTTACTCTCCTGTAAGAGTGGGAAAATAACTTGATATCATTAAATAACGTTTAAACATATCAGTCTCCACAAGATTTACCAAGAATCATTTTCCAGCAAATTAGTTTCCATATTCCAAGTAACCTCTAGTTGAACCTCACCTACTGGACTATAGAGGACTCAAGCTCAGCAGTGAACTTTTATATTTAATATAAACAAATGTTCAAAGAAATGGCGCCTAGGGAAATTTAGCAGTAGTATCGAGATCGTGACAGTATAGCAGACTTTTCAGGTGTTCATACTCTGTGCTTTCACTGCATAACTTCACTCACAAATCTTATCAATTTATTACAAATTGTCACCCAACAGTGAAGCTTATACACATAACTTAAAAACATTAAGTGTTCATATATATTATAACATTATTTGTCTCCCATTACGTGGGCATTAAGAACTCAAATTAATCTCAATTGGCACCCGAAAGTGGGGCATTGAGAGCTCATATATAAAATTTATTACAATATATATATATATATATATATATATATATATATATATATATATATATATATATATATATATATATATATATATATATATATATATATATATATGTACTTTTTTTTATATTTCATGATAAACTAGGTCAAGAATGAACATGATTATAATATAAAGTTTAAGGTCTCGAAAGTAAAACTAATACAGCCAGTGCATGGATTCTAAGAACTAAATGCTTTCATTGTGAATTGTTACGTCATGAGAACAATTAGTGCATTCTGATTTCGACCTAAACTTTCATTTTGCAGCGGGGTCTAATTAAAGTTAATTATCTAAATGTACCGAAATGGACGCGGTCTACCAGCTAAGCGAATAAGTGCCTGTAACTTTTCCCTCTGCTAGTTTCATTGCAATATATTTGCTGCATTGAACACGAGGCTCTAGTAGAGTTGCTTGTAATTATTATTGTTCTTCTATGTATGCACATGTGGTTGGAATATATTAAAAACGTTTCTGCAAAAATAAATCAAGGCCTGTAAATAAAACCATTTTCGCCCCAGAATGTTCAACGAAACTACATTTAATTATTTAAATTGGTCTACATTATTATCGACCATTTTTAATGCCCATAATAATAGGTTAGATAAGTAAAATTACAGTGACCCTGATAATAATTAATGCAATTAACTTTTGATAGCTATAGCTTTAGATATAACGCCAGCGTTTCAGAATTGACATTAATATAGGCTTGTGAAAATAGTAAACCTAGTAGAAACAGTGATTATCGCTATATTTATATTCAATTTTCCCGTAATCAGTTCACGATATCTGCACTTCAGCATTCGTCGAAGCAAAATAAAATTAAATCAGTCAACGGAAGCGAATCTATATTCATGAGCATTTCGCTTAATTACGAAAAATCAGCGCAATCAAAATGTTTGCTTTTCAGAGCTCGATCATACTGCTTGTTTGCTTTTTAATTAATTCAGTACCTATAGGAAAAATTCATTAAGTGAAGTTCGGCGTAGGCTGGAGAGCACTGCAATTTTCGTCGGGCGATGTTTGCAGTTCTCTGTATTAAAGTTATGAAGGAGAAGTAAAACGAGAAATCATATACTTAATCGTTTTCCTATATTTTTGTAGCACTTGTAACATATGACCTTAACACATTTCCTCTCGACAAGCGCATCTTAGACTTCATCTACAAAACAGAGATACAGAGATAAATAAAACATTTTTTGTATTTTGCAAGAACGTAGAAAAAATATTGTATGCAACTCGTACAAAAAGTGTTTATTGCACTCGACATGTTGCCCAACGAAAATTTCACGTCGCGTGTAATAAACATTTACTTTTTGCAATATAGTTGCATAAATAACTATATTCACTACTTTATTTGAAAATGTTAAGTAGGCCTATCTTACAATTGCCAATCGTTACCACAGAACTCTAGTGGGTTGTCAACTTTCATTCCTGTCAATAATTTAATGTTAATTATCCTTCGAATTAGTGCAAATATGAGGTCGAAAAAAAGTTGTAACGAAAATGAAATAACGACAAATCATTATATTAATCTTCATATGGAAGGTTATTCTCATCAAATTATTGTAGAAATTGTTAATTGTTTCAAAAGGGCGATGTCCCGGAAAAAGGAATATAGGCCGTCCCTCACAAATCAGTTGACATTTGGAAAGACATTTTTGTGGATAATCCAAGGGAACTTAGTGTTCGAAATGTTCGCAACCATTTATACGTGGGCACAACTTACCAAGGAAGAAGCCTTCATCTTTCCAAAGTGAAACGAAGGAACCGTTTCTTCTTCCACATTGGAACATTTTTCAGAACCATGACAATTTGAGCATAAATTTGTGCATTTTAAACCATGTCTTTAAACATTTTGCCATGCCACATTTTAAACTGTTACATCCAGTTTCACAGCTGCAGCAAATAGTTTTGAGCATTTGGACATAATAATTAAAAAAAAAATTCGGTTTCGAGTTTTTTCGTTTCCTTGCATTTTCTGAGAACATTTACCATAGTAATGTATATTTTTTTCCACCATCAGAAAGTAGAGATTTCAGCGTTTTTGTTAGCTGAAAAATCTTTTCGCTGAAATCTCGCCCACCAACTTTTTTAAAAAATTTTCTTATAATAACTTTTTCACAAGTCTAAGTTTGGTGGATAAACATAGGGAAAAAGGAATTACTGCTTGTAATTTATGGAAACCTTCAAATAATCACGAACTCGAAAGTAAACATTTGGATGTTAGGAGAAAATGTCTGCTTGATTTTAGAAAATATCTTGCATTATATAATATCGTGAGCCGTTACAAATCGACTACTATACAGTGCCCAATCAAGGAACATATGAGAAAAGTGCCAGAACTAGCAGAAAACAGTCCCAGAAATTGCTCCTGATCAGACGTCATCGGGCCGCTGTCATCTATGCAAAAAAAAATTACAGAAAATCTCGTAATAAATGCTCGAAATGTTATACATTTGTTTTTCTAATTTTGACATGTAAAGTGACCCTTTTCAGAACCCTTTGACGTTAGGAAACGTCTTACTTTCCACAACCAGTTACGAAAAGTAAAATATTACGCAACTGGTTGTGCAATAGTTATTTACATTACAAGCTGGGAAAGCTTACTTTTAGGTGCGATGTGTATTTAGATATTTAAATAGCCGAGGCAAAGCGAAGCGTAGCCGAGCTTTTATCAACCCTTACTCAACCCTTGCTAATATCTATTATGTGATAGTGTCAAATTGAAAAGAATCACAACAGACCTGTGGAATAGCCTACTGGGGAAATCACGTTAAAAAAAATGCGCTAAGTACACTACCTCAGTGGTGGCGTAGAAACGTGTGCATATTATGACGATTACAACTTTATGAATCGTTATATCTCAGAAACGGGGGCTCCTAGGAAAAAGGTATTGGTACCTTTTTTATAGATAATTTCTTGATTTACAATTTTTGTCTGAGGTAATTTTATGATAGAACTTACCGTTTCGGTGAAATCGTAAAAAAAACATGTTTCTGACATTTGACCTTGAGTAAATTTTTTTCCACGTACGGGAACGATGGGGAATTTTGAAAATTATGTTTTGAGCAATATTACTCATTTTCAGCTTGTTGTGAATTTATGTAGGTTCACTCTCATTTTTGGTCTAATTTGACCGGACTAATGTTTTACTTTCGCTTTCACTATGCCTATTTCAAACAGAAAAGTATACTTTTGTAGATTTCTAGATTTCTCAAATGTATCTTTACTTATTATGACATTATTTTTGGTTAACAAAGGATTGCATTTGAATATTGTTGTCGACGATTTTCTATTTGTCCATATTATTTATAACAAATCAAGTTTTTATTTTTTCATGTTTTACCGTATGGGGTACAATTGTACCCCACTCAGGCTTTATCGTAAATAATATAAAATATGTCAGTCTTATAAGGATTAAGCCAGCAGACTCATATAATAAATGTAAATTATGATTGTCAATCGGACCCCCTTTTGCAATAAGGAACCAACTGACATTTTTTGCTAAATTGAGATATTTAGTTCGCTAGAATCTAACGTTTGTATTTTATCTATTCGAAATAAAGAACCAACTTATAACGAATACGTGCGACATCTATTGACCAGATGACCCAACTGAAAATGCAGAAACCGATCTTTTACTTTTTGCAATAAAGAACCATGGGAGTTGGTTCTATATTGCAGTTTTCCTAAGTGTATGATTTAAATAATTTAAAAATGTCAACTAGAGGAAAGTTTTTAGTATATTTGGTGTTAGAAAAGCAACAAACTGACAAAATACAGGTATGTAATAACAAGAAATTTAAAACAGCTAACATTTTAAAAACCTAACCTAAAAACAGCTACACAGTACTCTTTGTTTTATTAAGGTTACTCCAGATTAAAAGAAAAGCGAGGACAATAAGGGAAAACCCATTTGGAAAGCGGGTGTTTTAAGCAAAAATTCGCTGTTAAGTAGATTTTTTTAAATAAATTAAGTTGGTTCCTTATTGCAAAACACATTTTTATCAACTTAAGGGGCGACTCTTTAATACTCTCATTTTTTAATTAAGGTTAGTGAAGATGAAGTCGAAAGAGAATCCGGTAAGAAAGACTTAAATAGTTGTGTTTCAAGCAAACAGGAAAATGGTAAAGCGTATTTAAGTAGATTTTGTTTAAATAAATTATTAAATGGGTTCGCAACTTTCGCAATTACTTTCGCAAAATACGTTTTTAATTCGCATCAACTTAGGATATGGTTTTCAATATTTTCTTTTTTATTGAGGTTAGTCCAGATAAAGACGAAAATTCATCCAGTGAAAGGGCACAAACATCAAACAAACGACAATAATGTGTTGGTAAGGCGATTTATTAGAAAATTTTGTTTTTTTGCAAAACCTGCTTTTAATTTATATTATTTCCTCTCACGTGCCTATTTTACAAGCTATTATTTAACTTCACCATTGGATAGTTAGGGTCAAATTTGTCATTTCTTGTCATTTAATTTTGCCCCACTTCCATCTTATCGTCAGTTACATATTTTAATTTTAATATCAGCGTCAAACGGAGCTCGAATCAAAGCTCGAATCAAAGCTCTCCAATGCACGCACATGAGTTTAGTGAATGTTCATATAATTCCGTTACGGATAAAGATTTTGTGTATGACTCAAATCAGTTGAGGGTTCCTCTGCAAACGACACTAGATCCGAGAATGGTATTACTAATAACAATGCAATCGAAAAACAAGCAAAGGAAGGCCAGAAAAGGGAGAAAGGGAAAATTTGAAGATCAAGACAGAAGTATAAGTAAAAGAACGACTAACAATAATGACATGTATCATTTAGCAAAAGGAAAAGTAGTAGTTCTAAAACCATTTGTAGATTATACATATATAATATATGAAATAAAAAGAAACATTCACATAAATACTGTTAAAATGCATTTCAGAAGAAAATTATGTTTTTTCCTCCCCAATGATAGTTTCCTCCCCAATGATAGCGACTTTGAAAATGTTCAGTGTGACCTCAAAAGGCAGAAAAGGGTTTATTCACTTCATGATTATGTTCAGATATTGAAACATTGTAGAAGAAAAACCCTTTTGTTGTAACTGTTATGAAAAAAAATGACAAAATATGATCAGGATGAACCTTATAGAGAAATAAAAATTTCAACAAAAGAGGCAAGAGAAGGAAATCAGCATTAGCATTTTTTTCGTCAAAGCCTAGAAGCTCTTTGGCCTAAAGGAAAATCTATAGCAACAGCGACATTGGAAGATGTACGATCTTACATGAATCTAATTCCTGTTGCCGATCAATCATTTTACACTAATCTTGTCGATGATATGCCTATAGAAGAAGATATTAACTGTTATAATGGAGAATGGGACTTTGTATTAGAGGACCCCGTGCAAGATTAGTCCTTCATAATTTCATAAGTAACAAAGTTTAATGTAATATTTTAAACAGTTTTTATTATTTGATTCCGTTTTAACTTTTTTAATTTTGGAAAATTTATTTTCTCAAAAAAGAACCAAGTGGCTTTATTTTTATGTTAATAAAAAAATATAATAGTTTATACATTAATCATTATTTGCGTTGTGTTTAAATATAACTACTATTTAAAAAAAATACGTTGAGTTTTTACTTAACATGCCCTATTTCTTCAAAATCAATTTCTTTAAAATTATTTTTTCTCCTTTATTCATTTTTGCTAGCTGGTTTCTTATTGCAAAAGGGGGTTCAATTAATAAACAAATAAAAAAATATATTAAAATTATCATTTCCAATTAGTTTTCCGTTGCTCATTTCATATTTTTCTGTCCGGAATTTTCAAAGGGGAAAAATTCTAAATTTGAAATTCTAATATTGTTACATAATGTGGAGACATTATAATGGTGACTATCTCACTTTTTATTTCAATTCTTTTTAGAGCTTGCACCGGAAAAAATATATAAAATCATATGCTTACCTAGACTGCCATCTTTGAATCGAAGATTTATTGTATCTGTCAGTACACTCGACTGTATTTATTGACGTCATAAACAAAAAAACCCTGTTCCGCACGAGGAGCCACGCCAATGCCACCGCGCACCTCAAGTTATTCCACGCACGTCTCCATTAAATCTTTTGTTCTTGAGAAAAACGCGAACTCATATAGTCTAAAAACCGTATTAATGCGAGACCATTATTAAATAAATAACCTAGAAGATAATAATTGCACGTGATTTTTAACATAATTATAAATCCCGGGTACTTATTTCAGTTATAATAATCCTTGATTGAATATTTTTAATTATTCATGCTTGAGGTGCGGCCCATTATATTAATAATGCATAATATCCGTTATTTATATGGCTAAGGCTTTGTTTACTTTTTAATATTTCATTATTCCACCGGAAACAAAGGGCGGGAGCGTTGTATTAACGGCAAGTGATTAATGCTCTGCGTATCAAAAAATGTGACAATGATATAGATATCAAAGGGTGTACAACGGCGGCATTACAGTTTCAAATTTTAATTTATGACAAGCACATTGAAACAAAAGGCCACTTTTCTTTGTTACGCGAAATGTCAGAATTTCATATTAAAAGAATACAGGCCATCAAAATGATTCCATTATGATTAAATAATAAGAAACTCTACTGGAATATAACGTAAACTTTTCTATTATACCTACTCCTTATAATTCCCTACCCTAAAAAAAATATACAATATGTAAGATTTTAGTAAGTTCTTTGGAATCTCTTTGAAAAATTTTAGCTTTGGCGGCTATAATAACTATATATTATACATACACAACGTAAGATAATTGAAGACATAAGTGTGTATTTTAAAGTTTTGAGTAAATTAACAAAACGCGTTTTGTATTGGAACTTTTTATTTTTCTTTTAATTTAAATGAGTAATATCTCAAAAAAATAGATTTTAGTCTATTTTCATTTGTTTATCATAATATTTAAAAAAAAACTTTGTGAAACTAGATTTTTGTGTACATAACCACACCTTTATCCACCAACTTTAAACTCAATCTGTGATAGGTTTCGTGATGGATAAAAGAGTCATGTAGCTTTTAACTCAAATTTAATTTGATGTGAAAGCAGTACAAACTCATAAAATGAAGAAAATTATTGATTGTGTTTTGTTTAAAATTAAATAAAAATGTGTTTTAGTGTTTTTTTTGTTTCGTGAGCAATATCGGTTTTTATCTTTTTTTCTTTCGCGGATTCAATGATTCTCTGCGATGCGTCTGAAGTCTCTATCGGAATCAAGAAAGCTGTGCCCAACCACGGGAAACTTATGCTCGAGTACTTTAAAGAAATTTAGTATTAAGTATTGTTAAAGGCAAAGCATATAAAAGTTTTTATTTTGTCCTCCACATTAGTCGGACCAAATTATTAAATGAACAATTTCCGGATCCTCTTCTTCGAGTAATTTACAAAATGGCAACAGACAGGTAGCTATTTAATAACTGCCAGTGGCGTAGCCAGCCCCCTCCCCTGAAATCATAATTCGATTTTTTATTTAAATTTTTGTTTCAAGTCTCAATATTTTTTATTAAATAAAAGACACTTTCATTTAGTTAATTAGTAACTATTTTTATGAACTCTCAGAATTTGGATTAGGTAGGTACCTATTTAAAAATGTTAAATATGATTTTTCAAATCTTTCCTTGGTATTTTAGTTCTCCAACCCTCTTGCCCCTCCCATCAAAATTCTGGCTACGCCACTGATTATAGTCTCTATTGGCAATATCTTAAGTCCAATTAAAAAATATGACTTGTGGCCTGAATGTTTGACACTGTGGATACAAACATTAGATAACCACCATTTGCCTTAAATAACAGCCCTGTTGTAGATCCATTGTCGCAAAACATGTTTTCCTGTCAACGGAGGATATTTGTCTATCTAGTCTATCTGTCAAAAAGTAGGTATCTACTTTTGGGAATAAAAAGCCAATGTAAATATGTAAATATGGGAAAAGATGATCAAAAATATAACATAAAACCTTTATCCACTAAACATTTTCATTTTATGTGTGACATAGCACTTTTCTCATCAAAAAATGTCTGCGAAACATTACAAATCTAGGATTTACTATTATTGGGAGGTTAGATCTATACCAGGAAAGTTAACTGGTGTGGCATTAGTTGGGGCCATAGTGACATTATTGTTAAGAACAGAAGTTACAGAAGATTCCGCTAATGAGTAGTCATGGAACATAGTGGCCTCAGAGGATGAAGCCATATCAACATCTCTACCGGTGGTTTCATTTGATATTGCTTCACCACCATAAATATGACTTCACCACTTGAAATCTCTACCGCATTATCGGTTTTATTTTTGGTAGAATTATCAACATATTCAAATTCATATTCAAAAGATTTAGTCGATAAAATTATATACACACATCAAAAGAATCTAGGGGACAACACATTTTGTGAGGATAAATAAATTTTAGATGACACTAGTAGATAGTAACTAATAAAAATAGTTACTGTTATGGTTTTAAACAGTTTTAGTCAAGAAAAATTTACAAACAACTGGAACTTGAGACAAGGAAAAAAAATAAAGAAAAGTTACGAAAAAGAGCAATTAACTTCTTTGCTAAAGAATGACAAAACGAATAGTTAATACAAAGTGTGACCTCCGCGACTATTAATCACCGCTCTGCATCTACGTGGCATGCTTAAATTATCTATGTTTTCCTGAGGTATGTCGTTCCACTCCTGTATAAGACACTCAGTAAGATTATTCCGGTTCTGAAACACCACATTCTGGCGTAAAAGGCGTCCTAGCATGTCCCAAGCGTGTTCTACAGCACTTAGGTCGGGTGACTGTGCAGGCCATGGCAAAATATTAATGTGCTAGTTTTCAAGATAATCTTGCACTATTCTCGCCGTATGTGGACGGGCATTGTCGTGCATGAGAGGAAAATCATTTCCAATTTCTGCCCCATATGGAAGCACAACAGGTGTAGGAATAGTATCTCGATAATCATTTGCATTTAAGAAGCCATCCAGAGAAACGAGCCGCGTTCTTCCACCTAGGCTAATTCCCCTCCATACCATCACTGTTCCCCCTTGGTGGCTGGTTACCTCCTGAGCAGTAGCCAACCGTTCTGCATTACCAGATCGTCTCCAATCTCTTAATCTTCTGGTATCCGGTGCCAAACCAAAGCGAGATTCGTCAGAGAAAAGAACCCTCTTGACGTTGCCACATGGCGTGTTCTTACGCCTATTGTAACCTTTTTGCGCGATTCTCTCGCGAGTAGCTTTGGCACCCTCAATGGCTGCCGCGCATTAAGTCCGCACTCATGGAGTCATGGATTTATGTTACGCACAGCTTGGTCACTCACTACGATGTTATGAGTGTTATTCAATTGATTACACAGCTAGGAAGCGGTTATATTACGGTATCTCAGAACGTCTGAAGTTGTAAAAAGTGATCTTGAATTGCGTTAGTTGCCCGTCTCCGTATGACGTTCACAAACATCATCGAATTGTTGATATATTAGCCACAACCGATTAACACCACTTTTAAACGTGTTGAGAGCTTCAGCTACAGTTCTTTGTAACAAAACAAACTTTTTATTTTACTAAATTACAGCTAACTCTTTCGGATTTATGATAACTTATAAATATTTGGCTAATGTAATTCTAACTTTTAAAAATCACGTCTTCTAAATGACCTCCACCAACTTCAACACATTTTTTAATCTATATATATAAAAGAAAGTCGTGTTAGTTACTTCACTTATAACTCAAGAACGGCTGAACCGATTTAGCTGAAAATTGGAAGGGAGGTAGTTTAGAGCCAGGAGAAGGACATAGGATACTTTTTATCCCGTTCGACATCATTCCCGTGTGACTTGACATGTAACGTCAGTCACTATAAAACGTGGTATAACAAAAAAGAATCAGACTTTGAATAAAAAAATTGACGTATAATGACAGCTATGTAATGACGTATGGATGACAATTTGATATTTGTAAGAAATCAATAATAAAACTATTTATATTAAATAAATAATTAACATTATTGCCCAATTGCCCATTCGTATAAACAGTGAAGTGAACTATAAAACTCGGTATGGTTGAAAATTTAAGTTTTTAGGTGAAGTGAAGTTTAATTAATAATGCCGCGACCAAGACGATCGAATCTTTCCCGACAAAGCCGTGATGCAAGAAGAATACGAAATACTGCAAATGAAAGGACTGAAGAAGAACAAGAAATTGCACGTGAACAGCGCCGCGATAGTATGGCTCGACTTCGTGCTTCTCAATCACGAGAGCAAAGTGAAGCAGCCCGTGAAACAGCTCGGTTGGCAATGCAGAATCGTCGAGCGAACAACAGAGGTCAACAAATAGATAATTTGCGACGCAGAACAAGATATTTATCAAGTGCTGATTTGAATCGAGTAGCGTTTCAATACGATTGCAGCAATGATTACAGCTTGCATCCTAGCGTTTGCATTGGGCAAATGGACGTAGTTTGCGAGTATTGTGGTGCATTAAAGTTTTCCGGAGAAACGCCTGGATTATGCTGCCTTAATGGTAAAGTGAAATTGCCATTGTTGACTCCGCCACCTGAGCCATTGTATTCATTGCTTTGTGGCGAAACACAAGAATCACGACACTTTCTTGCAAATACTCAAAAATACAATGGTTGTTTCCAGATGACGTCATTTGGGGCAGATATTATCGAAGAACGGGGATTTAATCCGACATTTAAGGTATTTATTTTTGTACTTATATAGAATGTAGTTAAAGAATAACTTACTTTATCTATTGGCACCTATGTAGTATATTTGCTAATTCTGAACTCTACTCTCCCACCGAAAAAAGTGTTTATAACCCAGTTAATACTGTCTGGTTTTTATTTTGTAGATACAAGGACAGATTCATCATCGAATTGGATCATTACTACCTTTCGAAGATACACATAATAAATTTTTACAAATATATTTCATGGGCAACATGGAAGAACAACTTGATCGACGCCTAGAGATCAATGCAGGAATGAAGCGAGCAATTCTTCAAGACTTGCAGTGTCTGCTTCATGAACATCATGCGTTGGTCAGGTTGTTTAAGAGTGCTTTAGAGCGCATGCCAAGTGATGACTATAAAGTTGTTATCAAAGCAGATAAACGACCATCTGGAACACACGAAAGGACATTTAATGCTCCAACAGTAGACGAAGTTGCCATCCTGATTGTTGGTGAACAATTGGAAAAACGAGATATTGTGCTTACACGTCGCGATACTGGGCAACTGAAACAAATATCTGAAACTCATCGATCATATGACACATTGCAATACCCGCTGATGTTTTGATTTGCCATGACCATCAACAAATCACAAGGCCAATCCTTAAAAGTTTGTGGTTTAAATCTAGAACATTCATGTTTTTCCCATGGTCAATTATACGTGGCATGTTCACGGGTCGGAAGACCATCTGCGTTGTTTGTTTTTGCGCCTGATAATAAAACAAAAAATGTCGTGTATCACAAGGTACTTAAATGAAGAGCAACCTATGTAATAAAATAAAGAAATAATTATGAATGATTGATGTAGAAATTTAATTTTTTTTGTATTTTTTCAAATAAAAAAAAAATCTGATTATTTATTGACATTAAGGCGGAACAAAGTTCGCCGGGTCAGCTAGTATTGGATAAAAAGTGGTTCATTACACGGTGTAGCAAACCTTCGTCTATTCCTTCAACTTCTTCACGAATTTTCACTTTCAGTTCCTCGATTGTACCTGGACGACTCGCAAACACTCTGGCTTCTAAATATCCCCACAGGAAAAAATCGGGTGCCGTTAAGTCGGGGGACCTCGAAGGCCAAGGCAAATCTCCGAATCGAGAAATGAGCCGGCCATTAAACATTTCTCGCAGGACCCTCATCTTGCTGGAATAGTAAGGCATTGTTTAGTAATCCTCGTCTATTTAATTCTGGAATGAGAAATGTCTCTCTAGCATATTAACGTAGCGCTCGGATGTTACTGTTACAGCGCGGTTATTTTCATCCTCAAAAAAATAAGGGCCAATAATACCAAAAGATCCTACTCCACACTACACAACAACTTTTGGATTATGAAGGTTCTGTGTAAAGATTACACGAGGATTTTCATTTGACCAGTATCTAAAATTTTGTTTATTGACCATGCCGTTCAAATAAAAATTTGATGTACTCGGCGGGCTGTAATTCTTACGTCAGCAACAGTTTGTAAGGATGTCGACCTAAATAAATTCAATAATTCTTGACAAAATGCTAACCTTGCTTCTTTATCTTGATTCCTAAGGTGCTGTGCCATTTGGTATTTATAGGGATGAAATTTTAAATCCCTATGAAGAATACGATCTAAGCTTCCCTTCGATATTCCTAGAATAAGGGTTTGTCGATTAGCAAACCTTACAGGACTTCTCGTAAACGCAATTCTAACTCGTTCAATATGTTCTGGTGTACGAACTGTTCTTCGACGTCCAGGCTTCCTCAAATTTTTTACAAAACCATTTTCACGCCAATGACGAACCCATAACCTAACAGTTTTACGATTTGGCGCGTGACCCCTATTGTTGATATTAAACTGACGCCGGAATGCACGCTTAACTTCTTTTATCGAATTGCTTCTTATGTAAGTTTCTACACAATACACACGTTGTTGGACTGAGTAATCCATGAAAGTTCAATAATTATTGATGAAAACTAACAAACTTCTCGTAGAAAAATGACGTTCCGCGAAATTATTAAATTAAAATTTATTTGTGACAGGAGCCTACTTGATTAATAATTTACTTAAATCCCAAAGACTACAGAAGATAATCCCACAGAGAACAACCTATTTAGTTAACTCATAGGGAATTTAATAATAATATAAAATGGGTAGTCTATTATGGGGAACCCAGTACATACACAACGTAAGATAATTGAAGACATAAGTGTGTATTTTAAAGTTTTGAGTAAATTAACAAAACGCGTATAATCCATGGATCCGCCCATGAAAGAGAGGGGAACATTTGCTACTCCGTTCACTAAATACAGACGGCGCGTCATTATATGGCCTATGATATATTATTGTGTGCACAATTATTATTTAATAACATTCATAAATAATATATACAACTTTAATATCGTATTGTGGAATTTGATATTTTACTTGAATACTGAGAAATTTAAGAATTACATGTGGCAACTGCGCGGTATTTTATATGCGGTCAGTGAACTACACATACATATTGCATGAACTTTAGCTGGGGCTGAAGCCCCCCCAAGTAGAAAATGCTAGCTAGGCCTATGTGCATTTAATCCTAAAAAAAATTCGTAACTCCTCTTTATTATCTCTCATTTATTTCCAAAACTGAGTATAGTTGAGATTTACAAGTTCTGGCTGCATACTCTGAATCTGTGAAGATTATCTTAGAATGTACACATCTTATAAGATCAGTAGTTTGTAACATATATAACGCTACAACATAAACTATTATGGAAAATAAGCTCGTGTAAACGTATAAGATTATGACATATGCTTTGTCTAGTTCCTTGCATACCTCTTAAGTTTAAACATGGTTTTATGACAAAACAAGTGTATCGCACTCGTAAACAAGCACATATTTCATTTTTAACATGTAATTATTGTCAAGAGATTAGTTTTCCTTCAAATATAAACCTCGGGGAGTACATTTACAGTGAATTATAGTGAATTAATTTATTGCAAATAGAAAGAATATTCTCAAACTAGGCAAACAAAGTTAGTTTTATGGCAACCCTGATCGCCGTTTCCGAGATGTTTTGGCTTATGATATTGCATTATGTATTTTAGATAATCTCAATACTAATAATATTCGAGGCAACACTCGAATAATAACTGGCCCTCGAGTAGGCCAGTTACGATCATGTTGATTAAATTCAATAGATACCATAAATATTCCTTGCTATTAAATCTATTTCTAATAAACGATATAAGTGAATATTGCAAAGGCATGCTGTAATAGCTATTTATGTAACCAGTTGGGAAAAGTACTACTTTGTGTAACGAGCAGATTTCTGCGGAACGAGCGCTAGCAAGTTCCACAAAAGGATGCGAGTTACACAAAATAGTTTTTCCCAACGTATTTCATTCAAGATTTTTTATAATTTCCACCAATTTTATATTTTATGAGAAGAAAACTCAGAGGCTGAATTTTATACGTTTAAAACAATCCAGTAGGTTGTAACGGTGTGACAGCTCATGACTTTCATAGCTTGTCAGTTCTAAAATAACTTTTTCTGATTTTGACATGTAAAGTGAGACTTTTCAAATCTCTTTGACGTTAGGAAACAAAATGAAATGTTTCACAACCGTTTCACAACCACTTATATATCATTATATGGACTAAATCTTTTGAATATGAATTTGAATATGTTGATAATTCTACCAAAAATAAAACTGATAATGCGGTAGAGATTTCAAGTGATATTTATGGTGGTGAAACATATCAACCTTCATCCTCTGAGGCCACTATGTTCCATGACTACACATTGGCGGAATCTTCTGTAACTTCTGTTCTTAACAATAATGTCACTATGGCCCCCACTAATGCCACACCAGTTAACATTCCTGGTATAGATCTAACCTCCCAATAATAGTAAATCCTAGATTTGTAATGTTTCGAAGACATTTTTTGATGAGAAAAGTGCTATGTCACACATAAAATGAAAATGTTTAGTGGATAAAGGTGTTATGCTATATTTTTGATAATTTCTTTCCCATATTTACATATTTTTTACATATTTACATTGGCTTCTCGTTCCCAAAAGTAGATACCTACTTTTTGACAAATAGACTAGATAGACAAATATCTTCCGTTGACAGGAAAACATGTTTTGTGACAATGGATCTACATCAGACCATGCCTTTGCCGAAGTTATCCACATCTAATGGCTGTTATTTAAGGCAAATGTGGTTATCTAACGTTTGTATCTACTGTGTCAAACATTCAGGCCACAAGTCATATTTTTTTAACTGGACTTAAGATATTGCCAATAGAGGCAATAATGAGTGGCGTAGCCAGAATTTTGATGGGAGGGGCAAGAGGGTTGGAGAACTAAAATACCAAGGAAAGCTTTGAAAAATCATATTTAACATCTTTAAATAGGTACCTAATCCAAATTCTGAAAGTTCATAAAAATAGTTACTAATTAATTAAATGAAACTGCCTTTTATTTAATAAAAAATATTGAGACTTGAAACAAAAATTTAAATAAAAATTCGAATTATGATTTCAGGGGGGGGGGGCTGGCTACGCCACTGGCAGTAATTAAATAGCTACCTATCTGTTACCATTTTGCAAATTACTCGAAATTGACCATTTATTAATTTGGTCCGACCAATGTGGAGGACAAAATTAAACTTTTATATGCTTTGCCTTTAACAATACTTAATACTAAAGTTTTTTAAAGTACTCGAGCATAAGTTTCCCGTGGTTGGGCACAGCTTTCTGGATTCCGATAGAGACTTCAGACGCATCGTAGAGAATCATTGAATCCGCGAAAGAAAAAAGAGAAAAACAGATATTGCTCACAAAACAAAAAAAACACAAAAACACATGTTTAGTTAATTTTAAACAAAACACAATCAATAATTTTCTTCATTGTATGAGCTTGTACTGCTTTCATATCAAATTAAATTTGAGTTAAAAGCTACATGACTCTTTTATCCATCACGAAACTTATCACAGATTGAGTTTAAAGTTTGTGGATAAAGGTGTGGTTATGTACACAAGAATCTAGTTTCACAAAATCTTATGATAAACCAATGAAAATAGCCCAAAATTATCTATTTTTTGATATATTACTCATTTAAATAAAAATAAAAATAAAAAAGTTCCAATACAAAACGCGTTTTTAGTAGGTAGGTACCTACTTACACAAAAAATATGACTGTATTTCAATTGAAAGTATATTTATTTTATTTTTCCGTTTTAAAGTTTATTATTCTCGGCTACTTAGCTGTTTTGTACATATTTATTTTTGTTTCTTGTGGGAAATATGGCTACTGGCGAACCACCCACTAAAAATTGGTAACGCGCTGAAAGCAATACTTCATGAGTGGTGTGGAAACTTGCATTCAATATCAGCTGTGGTGTTGAAAATATGCATATAAAAACCTTCTACTTTCACCTCATAAGAAAAAAAAATGTCTACGCCAATGAAAAACATTGTGTAGGTCAGGGTTGCCGGTCGTTCAACTACATATACATATTGTACGCCGTATAGGGCTTAAAAATAAAATCCGCGAGGCAAAACTAGGTGCGCCGGCAGGCGCGAAGGTATAGCGCCGCAGGCGAAAATTTTTGAAATTTTCAATGTCACGCGTCTTCCTGGCACCTCAGAATTTTAATAATAAATTCACTTTTACAAAAATATTGACTTTCACAATATAACATTTTTGAAATTTGTTATCTCTGTAATAATAATAACACACTGTCGCAAGAGCGACACGTATCATTCACATTCGTACGGTCCATGGTAACAGGGCTGCCAAACCTCCTAAAACCGTCATAAAAAATTAAACCTCCGTCCATATGGAACTATGAGCTTGACTAGGAAGTGTCCTGCTTTTCTACATATGTATATTGTGGTCCAATGATATAGTTTTCTTGTTGATTAGCTAGAAAGACGTCGGCGACCAGCGTCGCAAAAATATTCTTGAATATTTCTCAGGGGGCTATTCTCGCATCAGGGGGGGCTAAGCCCTTAGCCCTCCCTAGCTACGCCAATGGCCATGCATCAGGGCGTTTAAACATGAGTTACATAGAAATAAATCGACAAGAGATTAAAATTGGTATAGACTAAATAGTAAGTAGAAATGTAAACAGTAGGATGGGGTATAGTAGACATAGTGAAGGTGTAACGATGCTAAACACAAATAAACTCGATATATAGTGAGAAAGTGTACATGACATAGACTTGATTAAAAAATTTAATCAAGAGGCATGAAAACAAAAAGGAAGAAAAATAATAACTGGAGAAAAATTAAGAGAATTAACGAGAAAAACGGATAGCAGATAGAGATTGGGAACGAGTTTTGCAAAGAATGCAAAGGTTTTGCAAAGGTGATGTATAAAAATTAAATATTTTAAACAATGATTGTAGCTAAAATAAAATAAATACCTATCGTAAAACCTTTATTCCATGTGAAAGTCTTATCGGTTTGAAAATAGCCCAAAAACAGGATACATGAATATAATCGTTAAAAATAATCTCCACGCAAAGTGCTATTAGCGATTTCCTTATCGTTTTATTCATGTGTTTAATTTTCGACCTACGGCACCAGTTTCCCTCGTCTTACATGGTAAAACTAATTACTAGATAAGGGAAAAGTGTTATTTGTCTTACAATCTTAGGCTCGCCTATTATAACAGCGGTTTTTAATAAAACGGGTGCGAATAGTGTTCCGGCAGACTACACGAGCATGATATAAATAACATTGCATTTTATTTATATAATCGCGATTATTTTGTACTTGATCCAAAAAGATATTTTCGCCTGCTCATATGCATATCTATCATATTTAAGAAGTTACCTAATGACATTTACGTAGTGACAACCGATAGATTTTTTTCAGTTGAATCCTTAGAAACTGACACAGTCAAATGCTGAAAATGATTTATCTATTATCCAAATTATTTGGCTTTGAAACTCGAGAAATATGGATTAAGGCATCTCCCTTTATCCCTTATTAATTTCTATTTGTTGGACAGAAGACTATGTGTTAGTTACCATAATAATTAATCTGCAACAACTACTACTATTATTCATGGTGTACCCCAGGGATACGTATTGAGACCGCTGATTTTTTAATATTTATATTAATGATTTAATAAATTTTGTAACAAGAAGTAACTATAAAACGAAAGGAGGTAGCAAGATGATTCAAAAAACTATATGTCTGCAGTGAGTCCAAAATTGCAGCAAATAATGTTCAAACCTATCTTCGACGTCAATCTTTCCATAGGGTGTTTAAAATTTATGGTCAAAAAACATCAATTTGATTTACCCCGGTATAGTTAAGCTTTAGGATTAAATTCGACAATAGATGAAAGTAAATGCCAAACTTTTGTCTACAAACTGATGCAAGAATTATGGAAATCGAATAAAAAATATATAAATCATCAAACATCAAAAAATTTAGAGGATTCGGATTTTTTTTTGCGAGACTGTATCAGGTGTATTAATTGTAGCTTTAATAAATTAACTTTATCTGGATATATTTAAGTCGTTCTGCTTCTTATATAATGTACAACGCATGTTATTCCAACTGTACGAATATGATCAGAAAATACATTTTCAGTCGAACAAATTTTCCCCTTTTATAAAATGCTGAGGTAGTGTCACATCCGATAAAAGCATGTAGAAAAAGTATGTGATGTTTACACGCATAGAAAGTGCGTTTTTAAGCTTTTGAGGGAATACACTTTTTGCAATACTTTCTACTTTGCTGTTTTTTTCAATAAATTTGTCTCAGTTAATTACGGCAGTTAACAGGACTGGGACTTGTCCTCAAACATGTCCTCGTAAACTACAATTATATTTTCTGATACTATATTTATAGCAGTACCAACTATTTACGTATTGGCATCAGCTTCCGCATGACAAGTGAATATATTAATATCTGAGAATTTTATCGATATATATATATATATATATATATATATATATATATATATATATATATATATATATATATATATATATATATATATATATATATATATATATAATGAATCCCTATTACCCTTGGTTACGCCATCACGTGTGAACGGCTGGACCGAATTCGCTAATTCTTCTTTTGTTGTGTTTGTTATTGTCAAGGTTCTTATGAAAGAAAAAATTAAGAAAATTGCGCGGAAAATTAGAAAATTTAAGAATATTTAACCACCATATAGAATTATTTATAATCTAACAGCGTTTGGATTAAATAAATCAAAATGAAATAAATTAAAATAAAACTAAAATCGTGGTTTACGGCAAAATAATGCATAGGAAACAAGAAAAACACGCCTGTAGCTCAAAAAATAATTTTTTGTCTCTAATAACTATAAGTGGAGCTTGCAGAAGGGAGAGGAAGGAGCTGATCGAAATGCTTGAAGAATCTCTGATAGATGAAGGTTCAGTTGTCAGAATTGTTTTACCAAATACAAAAATAAAGGTAATAAATACTAGAATTTTTGCTAACATCTGAGAATATTCCGGGCTTAAATATGGTAGAATTTTTCAGATGTTATGTAACACAAACCATCAAGATTTTTTTGCCTCCTAGAGAAATAATAAATATACGAAACAACCGGATTAAATTCATAGTTTTGAGAAAATGCCGATTATTATTGGTACTTTTAATTTAACACACCGATTCTAAACTTCATTTTTGGTCGTTTCTGGTGCTGATCTAACAGTGAAACAGCACGGTGTGGTGCGCGGCGGTTGGAAAAACAGCTGAAAGCTACATTGAAAACTCGATGGCACAAAAGAAGGCACACACACATATCAGCAGTAATTTTAGTAGATAATATGCAGACTAAAATACAAATTTGCAAAAATAAGTCAATTCGCAATTTTGTGTATTTTGAATAACATTTTTCTACTCCCATACTTTAATTTGTTTATTATAATACATTCCCGACTATACTTTAATGAGATGCATTAAGATATCCATTTTCCGTTAAGATACAAGTTTATAACCAATAGAATACAACAATATTCTGTCAATATCAATTATTGCCTTGAACATCTCACAGATTTCCAAAGACTATATTTGATCTTTAACGTCCATTGTTCAATACTCGACGTCAATGGGACGTCAGGTTCTTACCGTCCCATTGACAGCAAGTTTAAGCAAGGAGGTCTTAATGGCGACATTTTCCCGTCAAAAAGCAGTTTATTTTGTAGCTTATTAAGTTAATTGGTCTCAGAGTTACATAATACATTTTAATAAAAAATACGTCATTCTGGTGCAAAAATCAATTCTAATAGAATCTTATGAGAATTCAAAACAACTTTATATTTTAAAATGTTCCTAATATTAAAGGATAAACATATTTTGTTTATCGTTAATAATACTTCCATTATTATTTTATTTATTATTATTGTTTCTATTATTTGATATTCAAGACTTTTTTATTGTAATCTTATGACGTTTGACAGAATTGACAGAATTCGTGCTGCAAATATCGTCAGTGAGTTTGCTATTTATTTACGCTACACAGTGTTTAGCAATCATCCCCGCACACAGGACATTCGTAATTTGCTCGGTTTGAACCATCATTACAATGTCAACAAATCCACAAATTACAATGTCCACAAATTTTGGTAATTCCTTCCCCCCACCTTCTTTACATATGTGCGCGCATCTTACTACTTAAAAAAATAATACAAAAAAAATAAAAAAGGCAAAATTATAATAAAATTATAGTGTCGAAGTTTACCTGGATATCGAAGTTCTCCCGGTTTACGGTACTAGCGTGTTTCTTATCTATCCCATCACTCCTGATTTTTAGAGCCCCGGACTCGAGAATTACTACCCTCTAACAATACCATACCGGTTTCTTGGCATGTTCATCATCAAGTGAGACGTATGTTTATAATTTGCAGCAGTAAAAGTTGCTAATTATTCTCCGTGTTATTTTAAAGTTTCTCCGTGGAAGTTTAATGTGTAATTTAATTTTGCTGGTTTATAACGTGTTTCTTTTGTTTCAGGTAAGAATCGATATCAGGATCTGCCGGGGAAAGCAGGATTATATGGTAAAGTAATTTGATTAGGTAAATTCTCCGTCATGTTAAAGCTGAGTTATATGTTTTATTACAAAGTGATGTTATTCGTAATTGTTTGTAATTAAGGTTGTAATGCTTTTAGGCATTTCGTTTCGTACAATATACATACATCGCGCCAAAGGAAATGTTTAAAAAATTTTCAAATTTTATGTATTATAATAGGCGTGTTTATTGGCAGAAATAAAATATTTCTGCCAAATATAATCATTTGATATTAACTTTATAACCTCACTACGATAGAGTCCATGCCAAAAATTAACTGGGCGAAAGTGTTTAACATTTATATTTTTTTTACGTCTATCATTTTCAAACGTCTTGATGCTTGATGGCAAATTATATTTTCTGCACTAAAGACCTTCAGTAATATTTAGTGTGGAGATGGTGGGTATTTTTTTTGCAACGATAACATAGATAGTAATTTCACATTTATGAATGAACTCAAACATTTTATTTATAATATCGACGCCGCTAAAAATTGTTAGTTTGTATGTTTTGGACATATATAAATTTGTGAGCAAGAGATTCTATGAAGACACTTCATTCCTAATTCGAATTTGAAGCTTCTGAGAATGATGTGTCCCACAAAAGTGACGATAATTATTAAATAAGTAATGATGCGTAATTCCTGGGTCCCATCGTGTCATCCCATTTAAACTTCATTGCTAGGAGCTAGAACCCTCTTTAATTAACATTTTCAACACCTCGATTTCCATCCTATTTGTTATTGACGTGCTATACTATTAATCTCACCGCATGCGAAGCTTTGACTCCAATTTATTTAAAAAATATGCCAGAAAGAAGATAGTGCAACAGATTTTTCTAAAGTTTTTCCAATAAAATCCATTATTATACACGTTATGATTGAGCTTTGATCAGCCGGTATAGAATATATATAGCCGATATTATATTCAATACAAAATATTTCTGACGGAAATATTTTCATAATAACAAAGAGGATGAATAGAAGTGTTGAAGATGCAAAAAACGCAAAAAATGTGTTCTTTTTTTGAATATCCTCCCCCAAGCACAGCACACTACGATTTTTCCACGATCTCGCCAAACTGTTTTCTTTTTGTTCGGGGAATAACTTAAAGTGGGTCGCAGCTTCTAGAAACAAAGTGCAAACGAAAATCGTTTCTAAATACTTTTATGTTCTAAAAATACTTCTATGTTCTTCTCCATTGTCGCCCATAAAAAAATGAAAAATTATGAACAAGTACGTACTGATTCCGTGACATATTGTAGCATCGTAAATTTAAAATTAATTATAGCAAAGTTCATTACGATTATGATTATGCCCAATGGTAAATGAGATACACTACGGAAATACTTAAATACTGTAACCCCTGGAGCTTTTTTTATCAGATTGGACGATGTTAAAATGAAAGGGAGCGTCTTGGGTTGGCAAGAATATGTATACATACATATATACACGCATATACAAACATGATCTCATAGTCCTGGAATCGTCGCGTATGCTTCAAACTTAGACGGGGAAATCTTAATATCGATACATTTAGAATTATCTTACCTCATGTACTCTCATGTTGTCGATGTTAATTCTCTAATGGCTAACTCCTCACATAACAACTAAGATTCACAAACTAACTTTGTCGAATAATAATGAATTTCGTTGCTCGAGAGATTAGTTCAAATAACTTCAAACCAGGATATACATATTTAACGTTTAACATAATAAATTAAGACAACAATAAAACATTTACACCAAACAAGCTAGAAATTTGGATACTAAACCAGATGCGTCGCGCAAATAATAAACTTATCTATATGAGACACAAAGCTAATCACTACGGTTAAGTAGACCTGACTGAATAGAGTAATCTAAATTTCCGCTTACTAAACTATTTGATTTTGAACCCGAATTGACTGTATGAAAACCTTCGCTCTAGCTAAGATTGTCGCTCTAGCCCTCGTTGGGCGGGACCCAGGATGATCTTTCATCCCCCTTAAGTAATACCACTTACCGGGGGTAACATCTTAACCAATCCTACGGGATCTACTTTACCCCTTACCTAATCTCAGGAAACTATTCTGGTACGCTAACGACATCTGGTTGCCAAATAGGAACTAAACATTTTACATGATATGGATAAATAATAACAATATTTGTGGGGTGGCCCGTTGTACACATATGACGAGAGAATCCCACCGAAAAACTTTTCTAAGGCTTAGATCCTTAATTCTCCAAAACAATACAATTATGATATTTCTGAGATACTCTTTCTGCATTAAATAGTTAGCTGCGCCTACGTTTTATAATTTTTTTTTGCCCATACCGGAAACCATAAATTAAGTGAAATTTCTAACTGCCAACTGATCAAAGGAATAACAATTTATTATTTTTACTGCCGAATCTTTAAGATTCGTGCCGCTTTATGAGTAGACCCTGTTTACTTACAATAGGACAATGCATATGAGATATCTTACTTGAAAGAGAATCCGTACTTTTAGCGTCATGCGACATTTGTTCACTATTTAAGTTTTGAAATGAAGTTTAATCTTGGCAGAGAACACAAATAAAGATAAATTACCCACTTAAGGTGGAACTAAGCTTTCTAATTCATCTTCTAATTATTTAAACAATAAACAAAGGACAAACGGATTCTGGGTCGATATCATAATCCCCGAAAAATTATATGCCTAGACTGTACCATTTTGTTACAATACACTAATACCTCGTATATTTTGTACATTGTTAAAGCTTAATTCATAGGTGTTTTTGCACCTAGGTACAAAATATCTACTAGGCTTCGTTATATTTGAAATTTACTTCCTTTAGCTTTAAGTATTCAATTTTACGTACCTATCTGATATGTAAGAAATAAAGCAAGTAAATAAACTCAATACAATAGAACTAATGTGAAATTAAGTTTTCTTTACCTTTTGCGAAACCGTATATAGCAAGTTTTGTGGGTCACATTCACGTTTTATATGTATTTCACGCGATTTAAAAAGCACTGAGCTCTACATTATTACTGAACAACTGATTTTTCACTACGTATTGACATACAAAGTAAAACGGAGCTAAACTACTTTATTTACCTCGGAACCGTACACTGGCGAGAAACCGGAGAAACTAGTTCACCTCTGGCTACGTTGCCACGTTTCTATGAAAACGGCTATCTGTGTATAAATAAGAATAGTCTTATTTATAAGTAGTCTTGGTCATAGGACCAAGACTACTTATTTTTCAAATACTTGACACAGTAACTCATTGGCTTGACTTGACAGTCAACTGCTCATGCTTAACCTGATCTTGAATTCAAACAAGTCAAGTGAAGGAGCCTCAAAATAAAATAAAGCCGTGCATCCCTATATCCCTGTCATTGGATTATCGATATAAGAGGAATAGCATCAAGACTATTTACTATGTATCAGATTGCTATATTATTTTAACAAATATCACGTATCTCACTAATATTCCATTTATAACAAATATTTCTACGCCGGCCCTGCCCAGGTCACACGACCGCGCCATATTCCAACGGTGTACAAGAAGAGAGCGCGAGTCATACCTCATACCAGTAGTCGTCGTAGTCCAGTCGTAACAAGCGCGTGTGGTGATCCACTGTCGAACTGAAATGACTAAGTAAATATCGGTTTACATTGTGTTTGATTTGTTTCTTGTATAACGGAATAACCCCGTTATACATTTAATTGCATTTTAAAACTTTTTTGTACTGTTCTCCCTCTTGTTGCGATCTTCGAGATTTTAATAATAATTATGGACTCGAGACTCTAGTAAATTATATAAGAAACAGTGTACTCATTTACCTCTGTTAGGGTGCATAATTAATTTCTGGTTACGTTAAAAAATGCCAAACGTGCAAAATATAGCCGTGGAATATTCATTAGATTTTTTGGCCATAAAATGTAAATTAATTTTTCCTGCATTACTTCCCAGAAACATGAACATTTTCTGCTGTTACTTAATAAATTATTACCCCCATTTATATTTATGTTTCATTTGAAAATAATCTGACTGATATCGTAAATAGTGTTAAAATATGAATTATTATATCCGAGCATACTGGGTAAATTGCTGAGCGTTGTTCATTGTTATAAGACCAGTGAAAAATTTATAAATATTATCAAATCAGAATAATATTTACTAGTGTTTTATCGCACTAATGAATTATTCATCGTAGTTTATTATACACTATATAAAGAAACAATCTAATCTCTGATCGTTAGCTCGCGTGCCTTTGCTTCGAAATCATTTATTTAGTTAATATATTTAAATGGACTTTATGAAAAATCAGTTGGCTGTTTACCAATGCCAATTTGGCCTGGATTTATTTATGTACATTGTGAACTTTGATATTGAAAAGCATGCAACAGATCAAGACCGCGTGATGGCGATTAGGATATAATTTTTTTAAATTTATTTATTGTGAATTTACAATATATGCTCTCTCTACGAACTTAATTATAACACGAATTGGTCATTTCTAATGAATGCAGATAATGTGAATGATTTATGCTCTTCATTTTACGACAAGTTATATAGTGTTTTCGATATAGCTGTACCAAAGTACATGCCATCTCCCCATATTCGCTACTATCATTATCCTCCTTGGTTCGCAGGATAAGTTATTAAATACATCCGAACAAAAGCAGCTGCATGTAGCAAGTACAAAAAATAGTAAATCAGCTGATCTCTCTCATCGATCTAAATCTAAACGTCTGATTGATGAGGCTTATAGCATATTTATAAATGATTCTGAGCGATCATTATCTGGTAATACCAAAAAGTTTTGGAACTTTATTTAAAAAAAGAAAGGTTCCTCACGTATCCCTTCTGTAATGTTCTATAACGGCAGTGCTTTCCAGTCCTACTGATATCGTTAATGCGTTTGGTGACTACTTTAACAGCGTCTTCATTCAATCACAACCAGTTAATCCATCTGAGTTTTCTTTACACAACAATCTAGGACTTTACATAGACTTACTGAATATCTCATATGAAGATGTTTTACAAAGTCTGAAACGATCTAAGGATACTTTTACAATGGGCGTAGATGGTATTCCCAGTTTTGTTCTAAGAGCGTATGTTTTTGCCGAGCCACTACAGATCTTATCCAATTGCATCCTACGTAATTCTTCCTTCCCGTCTTATTGGAAAAAAACATATATTTGCCCAATTCCAAAAAAGGGAAATCAAAATGATTGATGTATCAAATTATAGAGGCATTCCACTACTGTATAATTTCTCTAAAATCTTTGAAACCATACTGTATAGTAAACTTTACTACTACTCTACCAGGCAGCTTATTTCGTCACGCCACCATGGGTTCATACAAAGGAGGTCAGCAATATCTAATTTAGCGGTTTTTACTCAATATGTCTCTGAGGTTTTGGATAATAGAGACAGGTCGATGTCGTCTATATGGACTTCCAAAAAGAATTTGATCAGATTGACCATAACATACTCCTTTTGAAACTAGAAAGTATTGGGTTTTCTGAAGCATTGATTAAATTGTTCACCTCCTACTTAAGCGATAGACACTTTATAGTCAGATATCAAAATTTCAATTCAATATCATTTTCTCCAACTTCGGGAGTTTCAAAAGGTTCCAATGTGGGCCTCATATTGTTTTTATTCTTTATTAATGAAGTCATTACTTGTGAGCATTTGTTATTTGCCGATGATTTTAAACTCTACTCTGAAATTAAATATTCCACAGATTCCATCCATCTTCAAGACTGCATTAACAGAATGTCTTCATGGTGTGAGACAAATCATCTTAAACTAAATATAGCTAAATGTAACGTAATGACTTATACTCGCAAAACTACATCTTATACTCATAACTACTTCATTGGGAATAACATCATCAGCCGAGTTGATGTATTCTGGGTATTTATTTTGACAGCAAACTCACTTTTGTTGAACATATAAACCATATTGTTTCTAGTGCCTTTAAATCTCATGGCTTCATTTACCGCAATTGCCGGGACTTTTCCAATATAAGCACCTTCAAATTTCTGTTTTATGCTCTGGTGAGGTCAAAACTAGAATTCGGATCGATTATATGGTATCCGATTTATCACGTTCATTATCAATATTTAGAATCGATCCAAAGAAAGTTCTTAAAGTTTTTGATCTTTTTGCAAGATGGATCTTATCCTCCTAGAGGTCTGGATCAAAATTATTTACTTGCGAGATTTAATTTTGACTCTTTAGAAACCAGACGCAATATCATGCTAATTAGATTCTTAATTAATATCTTGTAAGGCAAGCTTGATTGCCCTGATCTTTTAAATAAAATAAATTTTCTGACACCTCGCCTAAATTCTAGACAGCAAACTTTATTTTACTGTGTTGCTCCTAGATCAAATATTTTAAGAGAGTCTATTGGGGACTTTCTTAATCAATCTCTCTGATGTGTGAACTGTTCAATCGTATCGCTTCTGATTGTGATATTCACTGTGATAATTTGAAGAGCATAGTTGGCTTAAGTATTAGGTACTTGTTTGATTTGTTGTAGTAAATTATATTTTGTTTGTTTTATTTATTTTATCATAAAATAAATTATTCATTATTATCCGATTATTGTTTAATTTCTACCAATATCGCACATTTTTTTCTTCTATTTTACCTTTATTGATTTTTTCTAAATTATTCACTTAATTATTTATAATGCATTTTGAGACGTTTCACATTACGATGCGGGTTTCGCCTAAAATGTTGCTACAAAGTATTGATGAATTTTCAAAATGGCGAATGAATATTGCCTTTAAGGTCCGAAACGATTCGAAATCTGTGTCTCAGGTTTTTCGGGTAATATATAAAGTATTTTTTCTCAAAATGAATATTCAAAATGGCGGACATTTTAGCTTTTTTTGGTCTGATGCGACTCAAAATCGGATTCTCGGGAAATTTGGAGTCGGTGATAACGATTTTATTGTTAACATCAATATTCAAGATGGCGGCTTCAATATGGCGGACAGAAGAAAACATCCAATAATTGCTCCATACTTTGTTTTTTATATTAAATACCCGCCTCAAAGAGTATCCTATAGAATGTTACAAATTTTATAATATCACTAGTTTATTGTTCTATTCGATATTACTTTTTATTTTTTACTTTATTGTTTTATCTTCATAATTAGATATATAAAGTAATATTTTTATTTTTATTTTATTGTTCTATTTGATATAATACATTTAACTAGTAAAATAGGGTTTAACCTCTTAGGCTTATTTCAAATCAATAACTCTCGCTGATACATCATCGTGAATCTTGAATCTATTTAATTAAAAAAATTTGCGTAAATAGATACATAATAAAATACTGAGGAAAATATTTGAACTGTGCTTTCATTAAAATGACTTAAATTAGTATTTTAATTAAATTTAAGCCTGAAGCAATTTAATTCTTCGTCAGTAGCTTCCCGGTGCTGCATAAATATTTATCATTTTTTTATTACGCCCAAGCAAAAATGTTATTAAAATTCACCGAAAATATTGCCTGTGAAATTAGGAATAAGTACAATGGCTTCGTATAAATTAATGTAAGTTCGAAATACAATAAGCAAGATGGAAATAATGCTACAATATCCTTCAGGCAATGAAATCTGGGTTTATAAAATTGAATCGTTTGCTGATTTCATATTTTTTATTTAATTCATCGGCTAGATTATCAGAATTTAGTTGTATATTTTCAAGTCTAGAATAGAGACCTGTCCTTTAATAATTTAATAATTAGCTTTTAAGTTCTTTGCTATTCATATTTGTTTTGTGAAAAGAAATCTTGGGTTTGTAGCAATTAATTACATAGAGAAATAAGCAAATAGATGAATAATAAGGAAGACACACTTATCAGTTGCATATCTGGATATGCATACGGAAACGAACCGTTCATTGAAGATCTTCAGAGTGATGTACGATTTGTTTTATGGATCATTTATACTTGAATTTAAAATATTAATACCTCAACACTTTCAGTGGCATTTTATGAGATTAGTTTTTGACGGAACTGAAATTCACAGAAAAGACAAACCTATTCTACTATTTATATTTGTTCTATTTGAACATATTATATATATATATAAAAGCATTAGGCATACAGTTATCCAGAAGATGTTAAACTTTTAAATGCATTTTGTATCATTGTATGTTTGTGCAATTTTATAGGATCTATTAAAACAACTACTTTTCCTAGTTATATGCTAGAAAATATTGAATTACATATTATACAATAGAATTCTGAACATTTCAAGAAGGAGTGATACAGAAATTGCTTGCTTAGTCAAAACTAAAATAATTTGTTCGATCTTATGTATTAATTCCTATTTCGAAAATTTGAAAAAAAATCCAATTTTCACCCTGGAATATATTTATTAGCTTTTAAGTTCTTTGCCCAGCCTGTTTTTACTGAAGAGGGGCCGAGCTGACTTACTGTAAGGGCAAGACACTGACTGTACAATAAAAAATAAAAAAAGTGACAACAGTTATTGCTTAGCGTTCTATAGAGCGCATCACCAACAAACCTCGAAAGAGCGGTTTTGTTGACTCTAGTGGGGAGCAGTAATATAGCAATTCCTCACCAAAAAAAAATAAAAATCAAAATCAAATCAAATAGCAAACTTAATTCCAGTTACATGGAGCACCATGTAGGTATAATCATTAAAGCATGTCTATCTCTACCTATATAACTACGCGATCAATATTTTGTTATACTACATGATAATGTCATAATGTAATGGGACACATATAAAATGATATGTTTTTGAGGATGTGTGGCAGAGGACGCCACACATCCACGGATGGAACCAGATACTACAACAATAACCCAATGTGAGAATTACAATGTAAGAATTACAAGATCTTAAAATTTGGTAAGAGTAAACTTTGTGATTTTTGATCACCCCGTATAAAAAAATAATTGTGGCAAAATCATCATTAGTTTTTTATACGTGGTGATCAAAAAGTACAAACTTTACTCGAATTTTAAGATTTTGTAACTTTCGACCACCCCGTATAATAAACATAATTTTTGTCGATATTGCTTTAGGCAAGCAAAAACTTTTATAAATAAACGCTATTATTTCCTGAAAACTAAAATTTTTTTTGAGATTTTGTAATTTTTGACCACCCCGTATAAAAAATATGATTTTTGTCGACGTCATTGCTATTTTTTGGGCAAGTAAAAACTTTTATAAATAATAACATTTTCTTTTTGTAATTTTAGACCATTCTGTATAATAAACATAATTTTTGTCGACATTACTTTAGGCAAGCAAAAACTTTTATAAATAATGGCGTTTTCCCGAAAACTAAATATTTTTTAAGATTTTGTAATTTGTGACCACCTCGTATAAAAATGTGATTTTTATCGACGGTACCACCCCACATAAAACATGATTTTTGTCGACGTCATTACTATTTCTTGGGCAAGTAAAAACTTTTATAAATAATAATATTTTCCTTTTGTAATTTTTGACCACCCCGTATAATAAACATAATTTTTGTTGATATTACTTTAGGCAAGCAAAAAATTTTATAAATAATAGCGTTTTCCCGAAAACTAAAATTTTTTTGAGCTTTTTTAATTTGTGACCACCCCGTATAAAAAATATGATTTTTGTCGAAGATTAAACTTTGTGATTTTTGATCACCCCGTATAAAAACATAATTGCGGCAAACTGTGATTAAAGTTTTTGTTTTCCTAAAAATAGTGATGGCTTTGTCAAAAATTGTGTTGTATATACAGAGTGATTAAGAATTACAAAATCTTAGAATTTGGGAAGAGTAAATTTTGTGATTTTTGATTACCCCGTATGAAAACATAATTGTGGCAAAATCATCATTAGTTTTTTATACGTGGTAATCAAAAAGTATAAACTTTACTCGAATTTTAAGATTTTGTAATTTTTGACCACCCCGTATAATAAACATAATTTTTTTTGTCGACATTACTTTAGGCCGGCAAAAACTTTTATAAATAATGGCGTGTTCCCGAAAACTAAATATATTGTCAGATTTTATAATTTGTGACCACCCCGTATAAAAATGTGATTTTTGTCGACGGTACCACCCCGTATAAAACATATGATTTTTGTCGACGTATGCGTCATTACTATTTTTTGGGCAAGTAAAAACTTTTATAAATAATAATATTTTCTTTTTGTAATTTTTGACCACCCCGTATAATCATAATTTTTATCGATATTACTTTAGGCAAGCAAAAACTTTTATAAATAATAGCGTTTTCCCGAAAACTAAAAATTTTTTGAGATTTTGTAATTTGTGACCACCCCGTATCAAAAAAAAATATAATTTTTGTCGAAGAGTAAACTTTGTGATTGTTGATAACCCCATATAAAAACATAATTGTGGCAAAATCATCATTAGTTTTTTATACGTGGTGATCAAAAAGTACAAATTTACCAAATTTTAAGATTTTGTAATTTTTGACCACCCCGTGTAAAAAATATGATTTTTGTCGACGTCAGTACTATTTTTTGGGCAACATTTTCTCGACAATTTAAAATTTTTACCTATTTCACCTATTGTAGACCACATCCGCGGACATACTATATATAAACATGTTACCACAACGTTTAAAAGTGTAACGTAATAAAAGCAACTTATTTATACAATAAAAGAGAACAAATATGTATGGAGAATATGAAACTTGACATATAATTTATCAGTAATATGCAGGCAAATCTTCTCTAAATGAATGACTTGTCACAAGTACTGGGACGTTTGTTTATTCAATGTGTTAGAATTATAAACACCCAAATCGTATCAAATAAGACCCCACAGCGTGTCGCTCGAATCTTACGATTTCGTGACGGTGGAATCATCGAACTGGGCTCCCTTTAAGTGTTTTCAACAATAAAAAAAAACACAGACACGCATTTTCTTTATCTTAATAAATAATGTTTAAATTACAGTGTTACTACACTGAAAGTTTTTGTGTGCGCCCGTGATAGAGTATATTTCCATGCTTTTTTTAATTACACATAGAGCAATACCAGTAGGTGTGTATGTATTACGTACCACTACGTAACCACCGGTTATAACTCGACTGATTAAATATTTGGGTCGGAAATTAATTGGATTTTCTCAGCAGCTTACGCACCGATAAGGATTTGTGACATATTGGAAGAGATGATCGTATTTCGTATCGTACTTTATAAAATCATATTTATCCCGTAAATTGGAAGGGACTAATGAACCGCTGCAAGCTGCTGATGAAGGGCACGACGTAAGTTAACGAAAATATAATAATCTGATATGCTGCATCATTGCGGATTGATTGACTACCGAGGAAATTGAAACATGTAGGCAGTAGTTTCATTAGTAGGCATGTGGATACAAATTGAAACATGAATTTTTACACTTAGACGCTATAGGCAAGCAAAACGTGAAGTGAATTGAAGTGTAAAAATCATAATATATCTACCCAAAAAATATCTATGGTTAGGGGTTAGGGAATTATGGTTTGTTATGTATGCCATAATAATGCTTACGAGAAGTTTACAAGTAGATGTAAGTAGCAAAATGGAAGAAAGGTTCCTTCCAATTGTTAATTCGATTGACTCTGTCTACGACAACTTTGAAGAATCATAAAACAATATTTTACGTCAAGATGGTATTGAGGTAGACAATAGCGAAAAATAGTCGTAAAGAAGCAGCATGGATACATGGCTGAATTATATCAAAGTAACAATCCGGCACGTTGCCGAAACATTGCCATCTATTATTAAGCACGTTTACTGATTTTAAGTGGACATTTGACCCATTTTACATTCATGCGAGTTCAATCGACAGGTATAGTTTCAGATAGAAAAAGGTCGGAATTTATTTAAGGATGGTTAATAAACATTTTCTCAAGTTTTGGACCCCGAGGATCCTGTGCGAAAAAGAAGGGGGCGGACTGCAAAATTTTCGACCCTTTTTTCCCTTACATACTACGGCAAAAACATTCCAGACTTTTTAGTAGAGCGTTAAATTTTCTACTACACTGACGGACATAAAAAGTGGCGCACCTAGATTTTGTCCCAAATTTGATGTTCAATAATTTTTAAACCGAGGACGATTCTTGCGGATGACTACTTTGTAATTGGCTTTCCATAAAAAATGTATTTTTTAATATGTACAGCCTTTAAAAACCGATTATGATTTTGACACGAAATTTGATTGTCGCTGTGGAGTGAAATTTTATTTGTATTGAATTCTTAGGTTGGTCGCGGTGTTTACCATTCTTTTTCAATATTCTATTTTTTGAATCACCTCTCTAGCCCCTTCAGCAACGAAGATGCGACATTTTAGATGAGATGGTGTTATTAAGTTTGATATTCAACAAGGAGGCCGTGGAGCTGAAAATGTCTAAAAAGTTCATCGTGTAAGAAATGTTTAGGGTTTTCGATTACGGACGCTGAAATAATTGTTACTTACAAGTACAAACGACATCAAAAAGAAATAACAAACAAAGAATTATTCGACATTTTAGTAAATCGACTGTAATTATTAATGATTGAAACAATAAACTTAAAAAATAACTGAACAACAAACTAACTAATAACGAGTATTTCCTCCTCTGGCTGCTATAACAGCTTCCATACGCCTAGGCATGCTTTCAATCAAATTTGTCATTTGAGGGATATTGTCCCATTCTTCTGTAAGAGCAATCCTCAATTCATTCAGATTCTCTGGGTTGCGTCTACTAACACGTTGTCCCAAATCATCCCATAAATGCTCAATGGGATTCATATCAGGAATTCTTCGCCAATGTAAGGTGCAAATAGGACATGTTAACTAACTGCATTTAGAGATTGCCTTGGTGGAAACACAAATAATTCTGTACGGGCATCGCTGGTAATTCCACCCCATACCATTAGTGAACCACCGCCAAAACTCTCCCTTTCACTGAACATACCATCCTCGTATCTTTCCCCACGCCTTCTCCAAACCGTCCAACGCCCGTCTACTGATCTCAACATAATTGTCAGTGAATAAAACTTGAGACCAATCGCATTCCAATAGCAGGTCTTCTTGCGATAAAACCGAGACTCCTGAATCTCTGACAAATTGTTCGATCTGACACAACTGTTCCTCGTGCGTTTCTTAAATTTCGGTTTGTGATCACAGCTGTTTGATAGGGATTCCTCGATATTTGCAGACCAATAAATCGATCGGCAATATTTTGCATATCCTGGAACTACCTGAACCTGGATGTCTGCTGTATTGGCCCGTTTCTCGGTAGCGCTGGATCGCTCTTCGGACAGTTGTTTCTGGTAGACCAACAATAAGAGCTGCATATCTTTGACTCCTTCCATCTTCTACCAAAGCCACAACTCTAGCTACTTGAATTGGACTAATTTGCACTGGCATTTTCTTTTAGAACGTTAACTGAATTTTTTTTTTCACGAGAACTTCAACTGAATCTTTTGACGTTTCAGTGTTAACCGTTACCATAGCCTCCTTGTTAAATATCAAACTTAATAACACCGTTTCATCTAAAATATCGCATCTTCGTTGCTGAAGGGGCTAGAGAGGTGATTCAAAAAATATAATATTGAAAAAAGAATGGTAAACACCGTGAGCGACCTAAGAAATAAATACAAATAAAATTTCACTCCACAGCGACATTCAAATTTCGTGTCAAAATCATAATCGGTTTTTAAAGGCTGTACATATTAAAAAATACATTTTTTATTCAAAGCCAATTACAAAATAGTCATCCGCAAGAATCGCCGATTTTTATGCCCGATATTTTATTTTGAATTTTCAAACATTATATATCAAATCTTTACCGAGATATGGCGCTGCGAAAAAAAATAATTTATCATAATTCGCTTAAAAATGCCGAAGAATGCGGAATTCCACCTTATTCTTCCGTTATACCCGAATTATATCTCACTCCATGTTAATATTCATATTAGTTACTTTTTCCACCCTCTCCCCCCCACTATATAATTATCCCAGGGCAGGCAAAAATATATAAATGTAGTCCTTTCGTGGAAAAAAATAATGTAAATAACAATATTAAGGTATTCACAAGGAAACATTATATGAAATAGATATATTATTATTGAAAGGTTATATGAGTACCTTTCATGTACAAATAGTAGGTATTCATTTGTACTCATTACGGCTCCTGTAGGGATTTCTTAGCCGTTGGTTCTGCTTCTAACAGCTCATCGTCCTCCTGAGGGATCAGGATGTTAATGATGTCCTCGCCGTCGTCGTATTCGTCGACTGTGTCCGATGAGTCCTCCTTGTTCAAATGAATCGCGGGAGCGTTTTCGCAGTTTTTTCTAAATTTAACTCCTCTGTGAGATTCTTTATAAATTTAGCTACTAGATGAAAACAAATTTAATCAAATTGGACTCAAATTAACAAAGTTATTGAAAAGCAAATTTCATCAATTTTTGAGGGGACCGATTATTTTGGCGGTGAGTATATATATATATATATATATATATATATATATATATATATATATATATATATATATATATATATATATATATATATATATATATATATATATATATATATATATATATATATATATATATATATATATATATATATATATATATATATATATATATATATATATATATATATATATATATTCATCTGTAGTAACTGTATTAAATATAGTATGAAATAATTCATAAGATTTCATTAAATGCCGGAATGCACTGAGTGTACACATCTAATGATTATTCAATCTCTTATCTAATCTAAGAAACTTGCTCAATTTATTTCTATCACATGCTTTATCTTGCCATCTGGCAATTTCCAGCTCTTACAAGTCTTTCTCGACCTCCGCTTTCCATCTTACGTTCAGTCTTCCTCTTTCCTTCTTCCCTCCAATTGTTTTCGTCAGTAGAATATTTGGTATCTGGCATTATTTTAGTGTTCCCTAGTTTCCTAACCACCGTAACCTTTGAGATTTTATCAATCCTACTGCTGTATACGTTACTACTGTAGATTTTTTCTATAATATTTTATTATTTTTCCATTTATCATTTATATATAATATTTAAGGCCCACCATTCATATTTTTTAACATCATTGATATAACCGGCCCCCAAATTGTAATTTATCCAACTCTTTAATTGATTTAGAAGACTTCTATCTTTTGTAACGCCCACTTGGGATATTCCTGTGTCTAGTAGTGTAGAAAACAAGTGCCATTTTGGTGAATTTCTCTAAGCCTGTACCAAAAATTATGATTTAGAGCTCATTCGATTCGGAATGACATCTAGAAACTTTTTGAAAAAATTGATGCGGTGCCTGTAAAAATTATGAAAGTTATAAACAATTTAGTAAAGGGGGGATTTCGTTATTTTCAAATATCTTAAAAACTATTGCAGATATATGAAATCGAAAAAAGATCCTTAATTACGGAACAGATTTGCACAGTGGCCTGTGCAGTGCGTGCACATTGCTGAGCACCTAAGGCCTGCTTTTTTGCAGCTGCAAGCTCCGGTACTACAGCATTTGCTGCACTTGCATTAAATAATCTGGAGGATGTTATCCGGCGTAGCATGTCCGAGGAAAATCATCGGTTATGGTTTCAAGAGACTGAAACCTACCTAAAATCAGAAAATCTCTTTCATACTTATTACTAATGAAGCAACAAGAGTTATTAACTGCGACGAAAGTGCCTTCTTTTTTCAGCCAAAAGGAGACAGAAGTGTTGGCCAAGCAAGCAGACAAAAACGTTTATAATGCAGGCATAAATAATGACAAGGAAAATCTCACTCTTTTAATAACCGCTAATGCCGCAGGAGATTTTTGGAAAGAATTCCAATTTACATGGCTCTCAGTGTAGATAAAAGTTGGGATTGGACGATCAGAGAATGGATGGATGTGTGAGTCGTCTTTTTTTGAATACATCACTAACTTTTTCAAGTAATGGTTGGAAAAGAAGAAAATTCAAAAACTTATACTACTTTTCATAGATGGTCACATGTCACATATTATGACTTTACATTTATCCCAATTTTGTTCCCAAAATGGAATAGAACTACTCGCCTTATTTCCAAATTCCACCCATTTAACTCAACCGATGGACGTTTATTTTAGACTGTTGAAGATATTTTGGAAAAATGCTGTTACGGAGTGGCATATTAAAAATCTTGGCAGTAAATTAGGAACAGAAAATTTTGGACCAATATTGGAAAAAGCTTTGGGAAAAAGACAAAAAGGGGTAATCCAAAACAGCTTTAAAGCCTGTGGATTGTCACCATTTAACGTGGACAATGTGAAGTTTTCAAAAATTAAAAAAAAACGAATCCATCATTCCGTGAGAATACAAGAATCTTTAACGGCTACGGAGAAATTTATACCACAAGATAAATTAAAAACAATTGCAGCAGCCTTTAATCACGAATGAACTGGAATTAAGTGTCGAAGATTCCTCGTTATTTATGGTATGTAGTTCTATGAAAAAAGAAGTAGACAAAAACTATAAAAAATCTATAGAAAATCTATAAATTTTGTGACAAAAATATAAAAATGCCAAGAAATTAAATTATAAAAAAAGGATTTTTTTTTCATTTTTCTGCTAATATGACTGACACTCAGTGACTGACACACTGGTGCGTTTACCTTAATTCTAAAACATAAAAATCAGTCTGCATTAATAACTCAATAAAATAGTTCATACATTATATACCCTGTATATCTTACTCGTAGCAGTTGTTTCTCAAAACGAACAGTACCAGCATCAACATCAGGATTATTAGTTGCCGTTTATTGAACATTTGCACTAAATAAAGGGTATCGATCTGCCCCATTTCCCTATATATTAGAGCATCCAAATGTAATGGATTATAGTAATACGCCCCTTGGTGCAGGTGGCGTTTGTGAGGGAAGAGGTAAACATCTGCATTTCATTATTGCTCGTGTTTCCAACAACCATACACAATTCTAAATTGCCTCAATAACAAGGGTATTTACTAGTATATATTTGAAAGTGTAATTCCCATGAACGTATTGGAATGTATCCTTAGAAACTGTATACTAATTAAGCGAGAACTGATAATCTGCGACTAAACAAGACTTGCAAGATCTAATACGTGCCACCATAGCAAAAGTAATTGAAAAATTATTGTCTAGTAAGGAGTCTGTAAATGCTATAAATAAAACAGAATTCTCTAATATAAATAATGCTACTACAATCTTTTTCATTGACGTAGGCATTTTTTTTTCTTAGGGGGGTGAAAGTAGAAGGTTTTTATATGCATATTTTCAACACCACAAGCTGATAATGAATGCAAGTTTCCACACCACTCATGAAGTATTGCCTTCAGTGCGTTACCATTTTTTAGTGGGCGGTTCGCTAGTAGCCATATTTCCCACAAGAAACAAAAATAATATGTACAAAAGAGCAAGTAGGCGTGAAAAATAAACTATAAAACGGAAAAATAAAATAAATATACTTGCAATACTTGCAATTAAAATACAGTCATATTTATTGTGTAAGTAGGTACCTACCTAACCTACAAAATCGTCAACACTTAACGCCGATTTACTTGCTCCTTGCGATTGACTCAATGCTTTGACAATGATCAGAGCTTGTTAGTTAATATGTACCTATCTACATAACTAAACCGAGACTAAATACAACACATTTTTAAAAATAATTACAAATGCAATACATATCTATCTACCAGCTTCTCATCGCAAAGCGATTTCCAATACACACACTTTTTACAGCCAATCAAAATTAGAAACTGACCTTGAGGTATTTTACCGTCATTGTAAATTTTCATTTCATTGGCTAGGTAGGTACACGGTTTTAATTTTATAAACAGTCTTAGTCTATAGAATTTTTAATTTTGCCCGCTGATGTAAATTATTAATTTGTGATCTTGGATGGTAGGTACCTACATAAAAATAAAGTCAATGAACAATAATAGGTACCCACTTATGTAATAAACCAGAGAGCGTTTCGTAGTTTTCGTAAATCCCAATAGAACGCCTAACTTATATCGTTGTATTTATAACCTAGCGGCCTCAAGCACTGGGATATTTTTTGGATAAAATTATTTGAGAAATGTCTTTAGTGGAGGAGGTACCTATTAGTACATACCTCAGTACACGTCAGTAACTACTTCGAGCAGCCCATTAATCAACTTTTTTTTTTGTTAAAGTCGGCTCTGCTCTAAACCCCACTATCCTTTTTTGCCGCCAAATAATATTTTTCTTACATTTTTTAACATACCTATCCTATCTTGTAAATAAAGCGAGGTCTGATGGAAAATTGCGTTTTTCAGGTTTTATACGAAACGAACAAACATTTTTGCTAACCGCCATACTTTTCTAACTTATTTTTGCCATATTTTTGCTAACCGCCATTTTTTTATTTCAACTCTCGTAGCGGTGTATACCTACATAGGTAGGTATAAATATAAATAAAATAAAAGATATAAATAATATATAGGTAGGTAAACGTCTTGCTTCGCCGTTTTGACATTTTGTAAAAGTTTCAGGATAAAAACAATTTAAAAAACGGGACTTAAAATTTACCTACCAACACTAGGAGGTACTTAGGTACCTCTGAAAATACATAAATACCTAAGTATCTGTACTGAAAATAAATAATTAGTTTATTTTTAGTTACAGGACTTTTTTGTTTCGTCAGAGGTACCACCTACCTACACCGCTCAGATAATAAAAATTACCGTATTATATTGTATCACAATAACATTTAAACAGCACTATATATACGCGAATATCTCAACCAACGCGAATGACCGTTGCAGATTATATAAATGAGCGCAATACCCGCAAACCCGCCACTGTAAGAGACCCGCCGAACGTTTGAGAGTCCATAGGGACTGTCAAACTAAACACAGACGGCGCGTCATTACAATAAGTTAAAAAGAGATGCACTGCTCGATCATCCAGTATTCCGTCTACGGCAGAGCGGCGTTGCCGCTTTTAACTATAAAAATAAATGTTTAGGGAATTTCCATAATTTAAAGTAGACGAAAATAAATGTAAAAATGACTAACATCTTGGGCTATAATATATTATTGTATGCACAATAATTCTTTTATGACATTCATAAATAATATATATTATTTTTATATAGTATTGTGGAATTTGATAGTTTAATTGATTATTGAGACATTTGTAAATTACATGTGGCAACTGCGCGGTATCTTATATGCGGTCAGTTAACTACACATACATATTAGATACAGTGTAATTTGTAAAATTAACAGTTGATTGATTGATTGATTGAGCTTGGCGGGGGCTCTGCCCTTTGACGTATAGGCCTCAGTATGGGCCCGTCACGTCCCGCCTTTCGAGAGCTATACCAGTCCAGTTGCCTTAATAAAGCCAACGAGGCGGCTGGGACATAGCTCTCTAAAGTCCCTGGGCATCAGCATCAGTTGTCCCAGGTATTGCATACGTGTATGCAGGAAAGCGGGGCAATTCATCAGAACATGCCCTGCTGTCTCCTCATCTTCCAAGCATCCCCTACACTCAGGGTCTTCCGCAAGACCCATTATGTAAAGGTGTCGTCTTAGGTGGCAGTGACCGGTCAGTAGGCCTGTCACTGTTCTTAAGTTACATCTGCTTAATTTCAGCAGCTGTCTGGTCCTCCCTGGGACCAGATATGAGTTCTTTAACCTGTCTCATGCCTGGAGCAGTTGTCCAACAATGTTGAAACATTTGTTGGGCTAAAGTCTTCATTGAGAGAACCGCTGTGCTTCTGGAGATCCCTACGAAGGGTTCAGGCCCAGTAGGTGTCTCTAAAGTGCCTAATTTGGCTAGTTGATCGGCTTTCTCGTTTCCCGGTACACCAGCATGTCCTGGGACCCAGACAAGACGTAAATTATTCCTCTGAGAGAGCGTCTCGAGGACGGTCTTGCATTCCAGAACCAGTTTTGAGCGCACTTCAACGGCACTAAGTGCCAAGATGGCAGCTCTACTGTCGGAGCATATATTGATTCTACCAGTTCTTTGTGGGCCAGCTAGCAGCTCCAGCCCACAGGATAGAATCGCAAATACCTCGGCCTGGAAGACAGTAGCATGTGCACCCAGAGCAAAGTATTTACTTATTTGTTCCGAGTCAGAAAAGACTCCGGCACCCGACATTCCATCCGCCCTGGATCCATCCGTATACCAGTTGGTTCCGTTGCGGATTGCCATAGGGTTGTTCTCTATCCCCCACTCCTCGCGGTCAAGGATTACGACCTCCAGGAAGTTCGAGGGATATAGTTTAGTGGGAATATGATCACCACTCATGAGTAGAACCGGGCATCGTTCGGTGGCCCAGTTCCACATGCGAGAGTGCCCGAATGAGCACACCTGTAACTGGTCTAGCGTGCGCAGTCTATATACCGCACGCATGACTTCCAATTTAATGAATATTTGTAGTGGCATGAGATTTAATAGCACCTCCAGAGCTCTGGTGGGAGCCGTTCTCAATGCTCCAGTCATCCCTAAACACGCAAGTCTCTGGACCCTGTCCAGTTGCCTGTTAGTTGAGTTCCTTTCAACACAAGGCCACCACACGATGGCCCCGTAAGTTAAAATTGGTCTAACAATAGTGCAGTAGAGCCAGTAGAGAACCTTGGGATTAAGACCCCAGCTTCCACCAAAGGCCCTCCTACACGTCCACAGTGCACACGTTGCTTTCCTGATTTTGCATGATATGTGATCATGCCAAGACAGTTTAGCATCGAGGTGAACACCTAGATATTTCACCGTCTGGTGGTAGGTGAGGACCACACCAGAGAGAGTAATCTCTGGTCGATTTTCTTGGTTCCCCTTTTTGCTGAATAGCATAAGCTGAGCTTTCTTAGGGTTTATTCTTAGGCCAGCTATTTGGCACCAGTTCTCAACTATTCTTATGGCCCTAGCCATAGGACCACGCAAATTGTCCCTGGTTCCACTGCATAGGATGACCAAGTCATCTGCATAGGCCTGTGCATACAGACCAGCGTCATTTAATTCCCAAAAATTAACAGTTAAACTATAAAAATTAAAAATATATACACTTGCAAATATATGCACTGCAATAAAATTATTTATTCAGATTTCAATTTTTGGCGTATACAGGGTGAAACAAAGAGAATAGTTTTTTTACGTTCAATTTGGGACACCTTGCAGGCAGCATTAGCGACAATAACGGATGCATTATGAAATCATACTGGAATGAAATGAAGTGGGAAACAAACTCGGTTTGCGCCGTTCAAAGGTTTGATCTAGGGAAGAAATTTTTTTAGGTCCAATGCTAAAAGATTAGCCAATGGGACCGAAAAAAAATCAACAAATCTTACATCTTACAAATCTAAAACTCTTCTATTAGTAAATTAAGATACTCTGTAGCATCAGAATTTCATAAAAATGTATCAATCAAGGGAAAAGTATCTGCTAGTATTTTTGATACCTTAATATCTGTCTTAAGTCAATGGAACTCAATCTATTAATAGCACAGGGATAGAGTTCTGGATCCACAGTCGAGGGGCCACGGGTTCAAGTGCTACCAGGAGCACAATTATTCCAGGTTTATTATTAATAATATTTTTATAAAGCCACTTAATTTGTTGCCACAACAGGTAATAATATAATTATTATTTTTAAAGTAAATTCCATAGAAAAATATTCATTACAGGTACCTATAATGATAATCGAGATAAGTACTAAATATCGTGTGGCTCATTGTTTTAGTTAGGAAAGTTTTTCATGTTTATGAATATACATGTTTAAGGAGAAAAAAGTAATTATAAAACGATCGAGAAATGCCACATACAGTGGTGGTTGTTGTATAAGGCCGTTTGGCCGCTCGCCCTTAAGAATTTTCAATATCACACAATTTAAATGTTTATTTAAATATTTATTATTACTGTATTTGTATTACTATTCATTTTATTATTATTATTATTTATATAAGTAGTTAAAATTTCTAAATTTCAAAAAACCCTCGCTCATTTCATGTCTAGAATATTGCATCATTCCAGCGCTCGGCGCTGAAAAACTGCAGCCTGCATTAGCACAGTATACATTCCTGTCGAACATTCCCGATAATATCCGATTCTATAAGAGCAATTGGGCACAACTTATGTGCGACGTGCGGCTTCGACCGTTGACTCGCCGATCCCAGTTCACTTGGAGTTTTGAAAAAGAGTGAGTTTGTGTGGATTTTATAATTCGTGTAATAGTGATACTTAATAATGAATTCCGTAAATAATAACATTCAAATAAATTTTGATAGGCTGCCATTAGCCGATAAACTGAAAATTAAAGAACTATAAAAAAAAACAATTGGATATGTGGGTGTGAAATAACAAATTTGTTGTAGTGTTTTCCGTCCTTGCTTTTTTATAAAGCCGACTCTAGAATGGACCGCAACTGGGCAAGAAAAGGAGTTAATGATTTACACCTGAAAAATTGAGGAACCATGAATCGTCGCGCAACCACATCAATTCTTGTACTGCCTTTGCTTTGCTCGGTAAGGTTAATATTATCTGTCAGTTAAGCTCTGCATATAATAGGGATAGTATTATTTCGCATAATACGGTCGAGAAAAATCGCCATTCATATCATTTTAATATCATTATAATATTCATATCATTTTAAGAAGGATAAACAGTTGTGTACATTTTTTAGTGCTTTTGATTTAGCACATATGTTATAATGAAAGTGAATCCTCTAAGAACCAAGGAATATTTAGAGAACTAATTAATTTCACTGCAGAGCTGGAATTTATACTAAAAGAACATTTGTGTACAACAACCGTTTTTAAAGGAACCTCAAATATTATCCAAAATTAAATTCTAGACAGTATGTTACAAGTATTTAGGGAAGAAATTTGTAAACAAATTGAAAAGGCAGACTATTTATGAATACAATGCGATGAAACCACTGATATATCAAATTATTGTCAAATGGTTTTTATATTAAGATATTTTTATGAATGTTGCATCAGAGGATATTTTTGGGGTTTTTGAAAGATATAACAGCCGATGGGTTAAAAATATGCATTGAAAATGAAATTGACCCCCTCGTTTTAAAAACTCCCCAAAAAATAATAGCTCAAACGTATGATGGCGCAAATGTTATGAGCGGCGTGAACGCCTCTACGTTCAAGCTCAAATTAAAATAAAATATCCCAATGCTCATTTTATTCATTGTTATTCCCATCAATTAAACCTCATTATGCAGAAATCGGCATCGCAAAATGCAAAAGTACGCGGGTTTTTCAATAATCTGTCGGCCATACCTGTTTATTCTGCAAACTTATCTCATCGTTGTGATGTTTTGCAAGATATAATAAATAAAATAATACCAAGGGCGGTGATAACTAGATGGAATTATAATATTCGCATAGTTAATTTTGTTCACAAAAATCTTGAAAAGCTTGTAGAAGTGTTCGAAGAAATTGAAACCAGATGTGAGAAAAGTGATACTTCAAATGAAGCATCCGGTCTTAGAAGGGCATTGGAAGATCCATAATTTATATTTTGGTTAAAATTCTTCCATAAAATATTGCCACATGTTGACATATTGTATAATCAATTGCAATCAAAAAATGACAGCGTACAGTTGCAAAAAGACCTACTAATTTTCGAGAAAAGTGTTTCTGACATTAGAAATCAAACTGATTCTCTTAAAAACATTGTTGAATCAGAATATCCAACATCTAAAAGAAGGCGAATGGATGATAATTTTCGAAGCATTATTGCCAAAGAAGTTTGTGATACAGTACAAATGAAAGAAACCTTTTCTTACCGGGATCATTTACAAGCGGCTGATCTTTTTAACAAAGATTAATATTCAGAGTTTTAAAAAAATTTCCTCTAACTGTTTTAAACAATATATGTTCATTTTATCCGATGTTGAGCAAATCAAGATTAAGAACTGAATTGGAGGTAATTTACTCGAGAGAATATTTAAAAGAAATTGTTGGAGCAATGAATCTTCTTTTATTTATTATGGAGAATAACCTTAGTGAAACTTTTTTTATCGAAAATATTACAAATTATCGTGATAACTCCAGTGACAACAGCTGAAGCAGAAGGCACTTTTTCGACGCTTAAACACATAAAAACATTTTTGCGAAATACAATGCTTAGTGACAGACTAAATGCTTTAGCTCTGATGTCCATAAATCGAAATTTAGTGCACGAAATAAACAATTTTGATGATAAAGCGATGGAAAAATTAATTTCCATGAAGGACCGCAGAGCGGATTTTACTTTTATAAAATGACTTACCTACCAATTTTGTGTAGTTTAATCTGTGTAAATATGTCGTTATTTTTTTCCTACTTATAAACAGTGTAACAGTGACTACCTACCAGTGGCAGGCCTACATTAAGAGAGTAGTGAGACGACGTCTGCCAGCCCCACAGAACCTTCAACAGCTGGAACAGGTTACTCTTCATAAGTGGGATAATATTCCTCAACCCGTCATTCAAAACCTCATTAGAAGTATGCCACGGCGGATTCAGGCTGTAATCCGAGCTAGAGGTGGCAACACAACCTACTAGGGATCAGCTCACATAATTTTATTTCATTGTTTTCCTTTGTTTTCTTGTTAATTAAAAAATGTTTCTTCTCACCCTGAAAGTTTTTTCATTTGATTTCTGTATGGTGCGATAATTGTGAACCAATGCATCTAAAGACATGGACCAAAAAACAAAATGTAGGAAAGGAATGGTTCTTAACAAAAATTGGTATTTTTAAAGAATTTGGTCGCGAAATTATTCCACCGAGTGTTTTAAAATTAGGGTTATATAATAACCTTTTAGTTAGCCCTGTATAATACCTAAACTGTCCTCAGTTAACAAAAGACTGGATATGCAAGTTGAAATTAGTCGTTTTATCTACAGTATTCTAAAAAAATTATCAAAATTGGACTAAAAGTAAAAAAGTTATGAGACCTCAAATTTTAGCAAATATTAACGTGGTGCGATAATTTTGAACAGCAGTTAGTATATATAGTATATATACCCAATATATTTTTGTATTAAAGTACATAATAGTAATAATCTGGGTTCGTTTTTGCGAACTTGTATTATATAAAAAAACATTATGTAAACTATTCCGCTGTTCTAGCTCTTCGTTTTTACAAACTTGAATTTTAAGGTAGGTGGAATTTTTGTTTAAAAAATGAGCGGTTTTTTTTGTATGAAATTTGAAAATAAATCGGCAAATTTCCTCTAATAAACCCCCATTTTAACGAGTTATTTGCTACAGGGTTAATTTTCTACTTTTTATCTAAGGCGTTTGACCTTGACATGTTCAAAAATGTCCCCTCCTCTAACCTCAAACCCCACGACACGCCACTGGCCACATACTTATTTAGTTTTTTAAATTAAATACTGCGAAGGGTATCATATAGAATTATATATTTTTTACAATTTGTCAATAATTGGAACTTATAAATAAATTTGACGATTCTTTATATATATGGCAGCCGAAATTGAATAGAAAACGTAATCTATGATATTTTCTATTTTAATATAATAAACATTTCACGTTCTACCAAAAACAATAAAGAGTTAAAGCAATAACAAATATTCCATTTGCAATAATGCGAGTGGATTTATGGATTTGCGTTTATGTTTGCAATACAAAATGCAAGTACATAATTTAATATTCATGCTGCAGACATATCACTAAACCTGATATAAATAACCCCAGGCATAACATTAATGTAATGCTTCACATCAAGACTCTGTATGTTCAATTTCTTGGGCCACTGATATTGTCATCCTGCTTAAAACGGATATTAAAATTGATCCAGATTTTTGAATTGTATAGCACATCATACTTAATTAAATTAATTATCATAGGTATCTATGTGTTAATACTTAAAACTTTCATTTGCTATATCTGATCCACGTCGCTGCAATGTCCGTATTTAGTAACCGGATGGGGCAATGGGCATTATATACACATTAAATGTCTATGGAGTGACGTAGGATTGGGAAAATGTCACTGTGCCATCATTCTGATCATAATAATTACACAAACCGTGCAAATTATTTCCTGTATGTAGTGTACATCGAGCAATTGCCTAGAGATATAGGCCGGATGCAGGTACCCTTCCCAATCATTAATTTGATACAAAGTACGACAGGTGTGGTGGACTTATCGAACGATGTGCTCGCCGTTTACGGTTAGTTATTATTGCTATGGGCATAGTAACTTAGCAGGTATTCTGAATTTATGGTTCTTTAAAAATGTAACATCGAAAAGTTATGGTAGGTATGCGTGTATACCAATATATAACCCTTCCACAAAGGGCTCGTTATGAAGGACTCTTTGGGAATAGTCATTGAACATTTTAATACCTGTAGTAGGTATTAAAATGAGTAGTATCTGAAAACTCTTATAAGAAGTTTTTTAAAAACTGATTTTATGAGACTGACTCAAAATTGAAAATCTAATTTTATACATATATAAACTTTATAATACACGCTAATGAGATTGCTTGTGCTCAAGCTAAAGTTGATATAATAAATAATACATATGGAGATTACCAAATGTTTCGATTCTAGAAGTGTGAAGTTACCGGTTTTGTTACTGAAAGTTCCTTTTAAAGCAACAAGTATTTTTGGCTTCGTTTGGAAATTCTTATGGTTTTTCATAAATTTGACATTTTCTAGAACGATGCATTCCGCAGCATTAAATTTCAAAGTAGTAGGTGGCTCTGGAAATATGCGTTGTGACAAAACCAATTTATTTACTAATGAAGAATAAATTTTATGTATCGTTGTGTTGGTAATGCTACTGGATAGGGCTGGAACCTTTGACGTAACTATAACACTCCGAGTAGTTTCCACAAACACCAAAATACTTTCACTTCGCTCGACGCGCGTTTCGCCAACCAAGTTGGCATAGGTATAGGTCCCTTACTGTCTATTATTGGTCACATTTCTAACTAATCTTAAATTACTAATATATATTCTATGATTGTTGTCAAAAGCATGTTGTGCAACACTAGACTTATCTGTTCTTCCATATTTTAGATGAGGCATATGCTCTTTAAATCGGTGTTAATTGATCGTCTCGTTTGTCCAACATATTTTCGATCACAATCATTACAGCTAATTTCGTAAATCCCAGACCTTTCATTTGGAACAATTTTATCCTTTGGATTGTCTAAAAGTTGTAATTTATTACTCGACGAATGAATCGCTGTTATACCCACGTTTTTGAAGACCTTACTCAAACCACGAGTAAACCGGGGTTCGTACGGGATGGATACATATTTTGGAGTCGCTCTTTTGAAAGGTCGTAGAATTACGAAGTGTGTCCTTAAATTTACGCTTCCTAATTAGTTTTTCAACTATTTCTCTAGGATAACCATTACTCACAGCTATATCTTTAATTAATACTTTTTCTTTTTCAAACCTCTCATTACTGAGAGGGAACTTATTAAACGATGGACAAGAAAATTCATTTTGCCATTTTACGTTGATAGTCATTTTGTTGTCAGTCAATTTTGTTTCATACAAAATTTTGTAAGGTTTAATGCTGGTAGTGCTGGCTAGGTTTGGTAATGCTGAAAATGCTTCGAGAGAAACGAAATACGATTTCAAAATAGAAGACGACTAAACCGTCTAGGTTTTCTTAACACACATCATAATTTTCGAGAGTTTGGGATAAAAAATTAATTACAAGGAAGGAAATGTGAGAAACGAAAGACATAAAAATTAAATATTAAATGTTTTCTATAATTAATTACACGTGCCGTGGTGGTTAGGCAACCGGCAATACTTCGGTTGGTACCATTTTAGAAATAAATTCCCAGAAAGCATTATGATCTCAGAATAACACCAGCGGCGTAGATATTTAATTTTGGGCGCAAGAGCATAGCTAAATTAGAAGAAAACTGGTCTTTGATGAAGTGGCTACTGAATTAAATGTTAGCAAAAGTTGCATATTTTGCATTAATAAACGCTGGCAAGAAGAACAGCGACTACAAAGGCTTGCCAGACAAGGTGTAGGAAAGGTCTCCACAATGCTCTAGTCGAATTTATCAATCATAATCCATTCGAAACCGCTGTGAAGGCTCGGGAAGAAACGTTATTTCCAGGGTCTCTCAGAACAACTCAAAGGCCTCTAAACTACTTTACAATGGTATTAAAAACTGTACACCTAGCCTCCTTGAGAGCCTATATAACCAGGAACAACATAAAATATGGCCCAGAACGAATAAACTATTACCGAACTAAATATTTATTGGATTTAATTGAACTATAGTGAAGGTACTGCTTGAGGTCTTAAATAATTTTTGAATTAATATATAAAAGTATGTCCTGTGTATATAAAACTGTGGCCCTAAAAATGTGGATATAAAACTTTTGTCCTTGTACAAAAGTTGGCAAGACAAATTTAAAACAGCACAACCCGAACCAGTGTAAAAACTCATTCATTATATATGCCAACCTGTTGATAACACCAAGTAACACAAGTATATTCTTAAGTCCTAAGATGGTGTAGTTTAATAGTAACCCGTTCTCATTAGTATTCAATGCATAAAACCTGCATAGAAAATAATAATTGGATGACGTTAGTTGTATTTAATTTGTTATACTTTATATTCTTAAATAACATTTTGTTTTAGGTTGACGTAATGGTTGATATCTCGTGTAAAATGCTGGTTTATTCTATTTTAATTCAATTAAGCAATATGACCAATATTATTTGAACCCATTTAAATATATTTTAAAAAGCAACAAATAATCAATCTAATTTCACATAGTAAATTATTTATGGAACTATTTGAATTAATGGAACTATGAATAAATTTGTGGATATTATGAGGTCAGAAAATTGGGTAACGTTGTCTCCGTCCAATTTAAACGGTAATCAATTATATAACATATTTTTTGATACATTAATGCATAATTTGAATAACTGTTTCCCCTTTATTCCTACTACTAACAAACCAAAAATCACTTGGTTTAACAGGGAGCTTAAAGGGATGAGACGTAGACTAAGAATCGGTAAAAGAAGGTTTCGAGTTTCTAACTCTCAGGAAGACTGGATATGTTATTGTCAGCTTCGTAAAGCATATAGAAAAGCAATCAGAGATACGAAACGTTGTGCTTATTCTGATATGATCGGTAACTCAAACAATAAATCTAAAACCATCTGGAATATTGTCAATTCGGAAAGACCAAATAAGCATTATACTAATAAATCAACTTTAACGCCTAACGAATTTAATGACTTTTTTCTTTAATATCCGATATTGTTCTTAATTCCATTAATTCGTCAAATATTGATCCTATAATAATAAATAATCAACCTAAACCTTCTTCTTCTTTTTTTATGTCGCCAATTTTAGAGACTGATATTCGTCAGTCCATTCTGCAGCTAAAAAATACTAATTGTTCAGATTATTATGGACTAAATAGCCGTATTATAAAATCGACCCTGGAGTTCCTTTTTACTCCTTTGGCTCTGTTATTTAATAAATCTATAGAAGAAGGAACGTGGCCTGACCTTAGAGAATTAATCTATCTTGTCCCCATATCAATTTGGATTTAGGAAGGACTGTTCCACTACCAAGGCTCTTCTAGCCGTTATAGATGACGTGGTGGAGGCCATTGATGAAGGTACCGCAATGCATGCCACATTGTGTGACCTTACCAAAGCGTTTGATTGCGTCAACATTGACATCTTGCTGATATCTGGCTGGTAACAGTATGTCAGTGTTGAATCGCGTATGCTTCCCACCTTTAATGGCGTGCCTCAAGGATCCGTATTGTGTCCGCTACTTTTTCTTATATATATATAAATGATTTGCCAGTCAATATTCCAAATAGCAAGTGTATCCTATTTGTTCATGAACTTTAGTATGAGTAATCTAAGAGCAGCTGAAACTTGGTTTTCAGCTAATTTATTAAAATAAAATGTCTCTGAAACACAAAACCTAACCTTTACCTCGGATAAATGGTGACAATCCAAAACAGTATCTTTACTTGGGGTTAAACTTGATACTAATTTAAACTGGGTATCTCACATTGCTAATATATGCTGTAAACTCTCGTCCCAAATATTTGTTATGAGGCAGATAAGACTTTTCGTTGACAATAACATAATGAAAATAGTATACTTCTCTTTAGTTCACAGTCGCTTGGCCTATGGAATTGCCCTGTGGGGTAATGTCTGGCAGACAATTTCACTCATTCACAAAAAATGTTTACTTGCACAATTTTTATTCTATTGATGATTTTTTGTCTTTTTTTAATTAATTATTTTACATTTTATGTGTACCTACCTTTTTAATTGTATTTTTTAAATTGTATTTTTGATAAATTTTATGACCCGAAATGTACAACCATTGTATATCAAAAAAGTCAATAAAGCATATTCTATTCTATAAAAGATTGGTTTAATAAACAAATGCAACATACTATTAATAAAGTAAGATTACAGCGAATATTATATTTTATCTATTATAAATACCTTTAGACTTAATTTAACGAATAGTGCATTGGAATGTTGTTATTCTGTGCTAGAGTGCCAATATTTTAAATTAGTAGAGTTGCCCTATTTGGATCGATGGCCTCGTAGTGTTGTAATTCATAATGTTGGTTTCCATAGCAGTTACCCATTGTCTCCTTCTTTGTCTGTTTACTTGCGCAAATGCGTATAAATTACCTACGCTGTCTTGGCGAAAAGTGTTCACAAAGCATTTACATTTTCCAAAGAAAAGTTTACTTTCATATGTACAAAGTATTTCATTTTGCATTGTGTATTTTTCTATAGAATATGATAAGTGAGAACGTCCATTAATACAAATTTACTGCGTTTTACTTAATAATTTGACGCATGAAAGAATTTTTGTGGAAGTATTAGAGATTACCCCCAATCAGAATATTTCGGAGTAGAGTATAAATAAGTTCGATTTTTTAAACAGTTTTATTTACCTTGACGTATATTTGTTTGTTTGTTTATATGTTCGTTTCAAATCTTGCAATAGTGGAACTTAAAAGAACTAAAAATTACATAATAAAAATAGGTAAAAAAAACTTTTAACAAACGGTTTTATTTTAAATCATCAGTTGTACTAAGAACTACATAATAATTAAGACAAACCTGGATATTCTGACGTTTGATAAGCAAAAAAAAACCTTTTTATTTCTTACCAAAACATCAGCATCTCAGGAAGGTCCAGGTTTGTGTCTTAAATATTTTGTAGTTTTTAGTACGATTGATGATTTAAAATAAAACCGTTTGTTATTAGTTTTTTTACCTATTTTTTACTATCACTAATGTTATCTTCAGCCGCATAAAACACATTTTATAAAAATGTATTTCATAATTATAGTAGCTTGATGAAAATTATGCTTTAAATTTTGTTCAATAGCAATCAGTGCGAGTTGCTTTCGTAATTTGGTATGTATGTATTTGGTGTATGGTAAATCTGTGCCTTTGATGTTGTATTTAAATAACCGCAGACCGTAACTAACAATAGTTCCAAAATAATTTACTATGTGAAATAACTGAAAGACTGATTATTTGTTGCTTTAAATGGGTTTAAATAATATTGTTCATATTGCTTAATTGAATTAAAATAGAATAAACCAACATTTTAGACCAAATGTCAACCATTACGTCAACCTAAAACAAAATGTTAATTAAGAATATAAAATATGACAAATTAAACGCAACTAACGACGATACTAACGTCATCCAATTATTATTTTCTATGCAGGTTTTATGCATTGAATACTAACGAGAACGGATTACTATTAAGCTACACCATCTTAGGACATAAGAAAATACTTGTGTTACTTGGTGTTATCAACAGACTGGCATATATAATGAAAGAGTTTTTACACTGGTTCGAGTGCAGTTTTAAATTTGTATTGCCAACTTTTCTCTGTTTTTTGCTCGGGTTTTTATGTCTCATATTCCGATGTTTCAAATTATATGTATGTATTATGTATGTATGTATGTATGTATGTAACGGAATCTTTGAACGATATTTTCACCCACTTCAAAACATCAGATTAAACTGAAATGTTGCACACTTATCAAGGACCGATGAGAATATCATAATTTGACAACTTTGTCCTAATGTCCTCATCAGGATTATCAAAAACCTGGATATTAAATCATGCATTGGCGCATTCGCCACAATATAGAATTTACTGAAAGTTTGGCATTTATTAAATCTCTGACCACACAGCACAAAAAATAATCTTTTTATATCAGAAAGTAAAACTAATCAACATTTAGTGAAAAAAATTATAGTTAAAATAAAATGCACAAATACAAAATGTAAGAACTTTCATGTATTTTATTTTTATCTATAAATGTTCTTATCGAAAAATGAATGGCTTAAAGTTCATTCAATATGTATCTGTAGTTAACTGACCGCATATAAGATACCGCGTTTTAAAGTTTATTTTTCACGGCTACCTAGCTGTTTTGTATATATTATTTTTGTTTCTTGTGGGAAATATGGCACTAGCGAGCCACCCACTAAAAAATGGTAACGCGCTGAAAGAAATACTTCATGAGTGGTGTGGAAACTTGAATTCCTTATGAGTGGTGTTGAAAATATGCATATAAAAATTCTACTTTCACCCCCCTAAGAAAAAAAATGTCTACGCCAATGAAAAACATTGTGTAGGTCAGGGTTGCCGGTTGTTCAACTACACATACATATTGTACGCCGTATAGGTGTTATCATGAAAAAATAAAAGAAAAGTCACTTTCTAACTGTTTTTTGCTTATCTTTTTTCCCGAAAGAATGAAAGATGGCAAAGTTCAGATCTCTTGAGAACAAGAGACCATCCCCATTTTTTGCATGTCGCTTATAGCACAAGCAAGGCGCTTATAGCACAAGCCAGCGTTTGACTGGACTATTGGAATGATTTCAGAAATATATAAAATAATATTCGCTCCGTGTGTAATGTTTAGGTTAGAGTCTGTGGGTGAATTGACATTAAACGTGTTATTGAAATCAATGTTTGCTCAAATTTGGGTACGTTTGAATAACCTGGATGTAAACAGTAATTGAATAATATTGTTTGTACGTTCACTAATGACTTTGCAGTATACAAACGGATCGTGTGTCTATAAACTACAATATGTTTAATTTACGTAATTTTAGACATACATTTTTCTACAAACGTTAGTAAAAGTATAATTTTCACTGTCACTGTCTAACATGTCATTTTAAGTAGTTTACTTTTAGCACTAAAAATCTCGAATGATTAGTATTCGCTGGACGACGGGCTACGTACTTTTCATAATACAAATATAATGAAAACGAAAGTTCACACACTAGATTTTGTTTCTAATAGGTTTATACATAATTAAGTTCCCAAATCTTCGATATTATTGATGTCAAGTTGCATAGTTTATCGCGACGATAGCGCGTTTATCAGATAAATTGGTTGATTTGTTTCCTGGTCAATACTTTCGACTTTTTCGGTCGATATCCTTTGCACTTTAAAAATACAAAACACAAAAAAAATTATTAAACTGTTAGTTTGAGTGTGAAGCTTCGTTTGGCTACTTATGATTCAATAAATCTGATTAAAGTCATAGTATCCAGTCTGAAATTAATTCAGGTGATAGTTGGTAGTTTAAAATAATATGAATATAATCGTCAGACAGCACGACAGTGGTGGGAAGCCCGTGAGTTGGACCGCAAAAGACGTCAGTTTCAGACTGGATACTATGACTTTATTTTCAGAATTTTATGACAACTATATATGCATAGCTGATGACCATTCCACCTCGATTATATTTATGAAATATACATAGTAAATAATATGGAAAATGAACAATTTTCAGCGTGGATCAAATGATTTTGTAGAATTTTTTTCGATCACTTTCTCAGCGTCCCAGCCCCCGCAACTTAGTGGTCTGACGTTCATTTACCTTATTAACCCTTTATAGGGCGAACTTTTTTTCGATTATTTTGACCAAATTATGGTGAAGATGTTATTTTAGCTCAATCAAAGTCAAAAAAAGCCAAAATTTTCTGTGGATAATTATTTTCCCAAGGAATCATTTAGATACAAAAATTTACTTATATTTTTGGGAAAAATAGTCCCCACTTCAAGATAATAGTAAAATATGAAATAAATTTCAGCCAAAATTATTATTTCAAAAATACAAAAATAATTGAAACGCTTATAACAAAATTAAAATTTTCCAAAAGGATTCAAAAAACAAAAACTAAAACAACGGTCCTATACAACTGTCCTTAGAAAAAAGTCTCAACCCCGCTGATGGAAAGGCGCAAAACAACCCTTGCATAATGCCACATTGCAAGTAGAACAAAATATTACTTCGCTTCTCCTTAGATTTTGTGCTGCACTTAGCGCATCTTCTGTAATTTTTTACAACTTGTGGTACATGTTTTCCCACATCTGATAAACGTAAGGTATTTCTGACGGTGAGAACTTTGCTATTCTCTTTTTTTGCAAAACCCACCATTAGCTGATAGCCCCATAGACATAGACCATAGATCTGCTGACCTACGTTAACGTCACAGAACTGCCAATGTTCAATTCACAAAACAATAAGGAGACACAGATATGCACTATGATATTTGTGGTAAAGATCTACGACAAAGAATCTATGCACTGTGTCAATATTGATGTTTAAAACCAATGTTATCCGTCAAATATACCTACAATGAATTTCGTAAATAAATACTCGAATTGTTAGCTACTAAATTTGAACGTAACACTTGTTACTGATTGACTTGATATTGCCACGCATATGAATAATAGCTTAGTTATGGTACAGAAATATATTTTTTTTCATAATTATGCTCTGCATCTCCAGGCATCGCCAAGGAATATCCGTGTGGTGCACTATACAAACTATACATAGATACACGGAACACGCAGTTCACTCATAACTTTGCTTTACATAAACATAGTTTCAACTATGTGCCTCCATAGGAATTAATTTTTGTTTACATAATTTGTTACTAGTATGGGGGCATTAAGTATGGGGCATAGCTGTTTCTTTTGATTAGCTGCAATTAACTTCATAGACGCCATAATTTATATGCATGGCGTACCAACTTTCATATTAGTTTCCAACTACACTACATGCCTCTGCTAGTGAAATTAATTACCCACTATAACGTTTTCTGTTAGCTCTAAGTTAGCGATTGCAAATATATTTCTAAAGGTTTGGCAAATTGCCTGTTATTAAAACTACCACGACTTGATCATAGTACATGTAGCTTCCTACTTCGTTTATTCTCATCTGGTTTAATCTCGGAATAAATATGCATATTGAAAAGCAAATCGAGACGCTCGAGACTTGCCGAATGTCAGAATTCTATTGTTTCGTAAACAATAATACTCCTTCACATTATCAGGCAGCAAGTTAGTCAATTTCAGTAGCAAATGTCAATGTTTATCAAAACCTTATCTAGGAAACCTTGAGAATTATTATTGATATGTTTTTTGAAAAACTTTTTTAAACGAAACACCAGAAATATCTGTTTCACAGTATGTTTATAAGGTGGCGAGCTATGTCAAGGATATTCGGGTTTTAGGTATTACACATGTTGGCTATTCATGTTCTTTTGTCTTCTGTTGTCTTATCCTTTTTTCTATTCAATCGTTCCTCTTATCTTCCTTTTTCATTGTTTCCTTTGTTCTATTGATATTTTGGTGAACTGCCACTATTTTTTGAGTTCTTTATCTATATTAGTATCTGTTTATATATTTTCTTCTGTTGTGTTCTATTTCTTGTCTACCGCTTCCATCTGTATCCCTTCATCTTTCAAATCTTGTAAGTATTTTATACATCGACCTCTTTCTGTCCTATGTCTTGGGTTATGTCTTTTTGCTTTTGTCTTCGCGTTTCATATCTTCTGTACTGTCACTCTTCCCTTTTCTCTCATTTATTAATGATGTTCCTTCTGCATCCTTCTTCATCCGTTATCTTCTCCTATCTTAATTTTTAGCGTCTTATTTCGCCCTGTGTCTTATTATTTCTTCTCTGTGTCCGTTCTTCTACCTTTTACCTTCCGTCTTCTCTTTCGCGTCTTCTGGTTCAGCATGTCTTTTCTCCTTTGTCCCTCTGTTGTTCTTTAATTTATCTCCTTATGTAAAGAAATGTAAGAATATTTCCTATTCTGTTGCTGTTCCTTATCTTTCCTTCTTCTTCATTTGTTATCTCCCCCTATCTTAATTTTGACCGTGTCCTTTTGCACTCAATATTTTAAATAATCCCATATTTATCAAATCACTCAATATTTTAATAAAAATCCCATATTTGCGAACTTTGACCTTGAATAATTTTCTTGTAGATGCGGGATCTATGGGGATTTTCACATTTTATTTACAATGGTATTCCCAATATTCGTACCAATTTTCTGCTCTATGCGAATTATTGTAACCTTGAATGTCTATTTCGACCGGGCTGTTATTCAAAGCGATAATATTAAACGTAATATGAAATTTTAGAGGGCTGATTTGATGACCGTTTGGATATTTTATGGCATTATTATTGCATATCACTTGTGTCATAAATCAATAATTATAATCTCAATCAGGTAGCAATGATGCATGTTTCAACCTACCAATTTGGTATATTTTAATATTATTTTAAGTGCACACGTTTCCTAAAACATAAGAGGCAGGCAACGATATGTTTTTTTAATATGTAAGCAAAATATAATAAAATAATATAGAAGAGGAATCTTTTGACATAATTTTATTTAATTTTTTCCAAATAATTTATTAAATTAACTGGAACACTCATAGTAGTTTCCACAAACACCAAAACACTTTCACTTCGCTCGACGCGCGTTTCGCCAACCAAGTTGGCATCATCCGGAGACGATTAAAACTGTTTTAATCGTCTCCGGATGATGCCAACTTGGTTGGCGAAACGCGCGTGGAGCGAAGTGAAAGTGTTTTGGTGTTTGTGGAAACTACTCCGAGTGTTATAGTTACATCAAAGGTTCCAGCCCTATCCAGTAAATTAACTGGAGAAAATATATAAATAGTTGGCATAGGGCATTAATTGAGGATATTCAGAGTGATGTACGATTTGTTTTATTGATCATTTATACCTACTAGAATTTATAATATTAATATTTCATTTTCAGTGACACTTTATCTGACATTAGTTTTGACGGAAATTTAATTCATAGAAAACACAAACATACTCTACTATTTATATTTGTTCTATTTGAACATATTAAATATAAAAGCATTAGGCATACATTTATCCAGAAGATGTTAAACTTTAAAATGAGTAAAATCTTATAGCGTCTCTTAAAACAACTACTTTTCTTAGCTATATGCTAGAAAATATGAAATCAAATATACAATAGAATTCTGAAGCATTCAAAGAGGGAGTGATATAGAAATTACAGAAGTTACGATAAAATGAGACAGTGTTTAAGAAACCGATGCTAAAGAAAATATTTATCATTGACGAAGATAGTGAAGATACTGAAATTAATGTTTTAAGAACCACTTATAGTATTAAAAAAAAGGTATAAGTCTGTACCTACAAGTATACACCAACAGTGTTTAGTACCAAGTAAACTAGAACAACGCACAACATTTTATCAGTGGCTTTTTAATATGGTTGATGGAACCAATTACGTTGCATCAAATTTTGTGGTGATGAAACTTAAGTAATAGAGACATGACTAATAGAAAAAATACTGGAATCGTGTAAATCTCATTAGCTCTTAGAGATACACAGTTACAGAATAAATAACGCAGTCTAATGCAAACATTTAAGATATGAACCTGCTGGGATATGGACAAATAAATAACAGATGCGTCAAAATCACAGTGTCATTTTTATTTAATTTGCTCAAGGGTTGTTTGCATGAAGTGTTTAGACAGCGAATTAATTTGACTAGATTAAATTATTGTAATGAAGCATCGAATAAGAAATTTCATTGACAGCTCGACCATAGCTCGTTCCTGGACGTGGAGGTTCAATGAACAGTGTATTGGAGACATTTTATTCGAACATGCCTTTCGCCCCTTACATAGACGACAATTTCTTGCTGATATACGATAATGCGCCGTGAGCCGCTCATGTACGAGTAATGCAACAGACTTACATGAGATGGGTACTGAAATTCAAGTCTGGCAAAGATGTCGAGATCTTAACCCCATAGAGCATTTGTGGGATAATATGGGTAGACGAATTAGAAACCATCAGCAACCAGAATGTATTAGAGGCATCCTTTACACGTCACTTTCGCCTCTCCACATTATAAAAATATAAATTTAATAAAAATGTTGCCTGCAAATATAATTTTCTATAACCTGAGTGCAATAAAATAAAGTGCAAAGAATGCTTCCAATCAACAACACCTCTAATACAAGGACAAAGTGCTGGCTCGTGACGTCACCATCCGAAGGCCTACGAGATACTTATATTACGGGCTTTATGTAGTTATTTAGGTAGGTATGTCTAAAATCGTTTTAATGTAGTTTTGGAGATCAATAAAAAGATCAAACTAAACAAAGATATTACGGCATAAATCTATTGGAGTCTGTGAAAAACACAGGTAAAAAATAATATAAATGGTTAACTGTTAACTGTTTCGAAATACAGTCAAGATTACATGTGTTTAATTGTTAGAGTGTAGATGGTTAATTGTTTTAAGAAAACTGAAAAGCAATTCGTGATTAATTTTAGACACAGGAGCAATATGAACAACTTCTTTAAAATTTGAACAAATGCTAGTAACCATAAATGTATACCCAGATGTCGCTAACGAATCGTTATTATATATTACAGCTCCTTCAACATTACCACATTTATAATCTAAATATGGATCAATGTGAATTTCATCCATTAGTAAACTAACATATTTGTCTTGGTCTTTTAAATATTTAAAGATTTTTTGTGCATATGTTAAAAAAGTTTTCTTCTCATCAATATGATGATCAGTTAGAAAACCATTACAGACTCCTTTGATTGTTTCGGGATGGGGCAAAATTATAGTTCCAGGATTTCGTAAATATCTATATGCATGAGGACTAATTGTATATAAAATTGAACAAAAAACCATAATGGTAGTGGAATATCCATAACGTTCTTTTGATAATGTTCGCAATTTAAGTTGATCAGAAATAAATTCAATTCCTTGTGAAACATTTTCGTCCTCTATTTTTAAGTTTTTAAGTACATTAGACATAAAGTTCGAAACATGGTTAAGCTTTGACATATCTGTATGTATGTCTGAAAATGTATTGCATGTAATTCTGTAAGTTTTTCGTGTTTGCTTTTTCGATACGATATTTTTTTTGACAAGTATTTGGGACAGTGCGGAAATTTACTTGGTACGCTAGTTTCTTTTAATAGGGGTAAAGCTAAAATAACTGAAACGATCTCACCAGTTTTTATATCCTGTTGGGAAATTTTGTAAATTAATTTTGTAAATTAAATCTTCCTTCAAAGTGGCACTCACACACTCGGGAATTGTCACTCGGCACAAAACTTTCACGTGGAATTGCAGAGAGCCATTTTCTGCCATACTCTTCGTTCTCTGGGAAAACGAAACACCCGAACTTTTCTGCTGGTATCGTAATTTCCTGTACAACCGGGAACACAATACTTTTGGGGCATTATGATATAATACCGCAACAAATAAACCGTTAAAAAAGATCAAGAATCGATTAGGAACTAGGCAAGCGCGCGTGTAATAACAATATCCCCTCTAGACTAGAGGTGTTTTTGTTGGCACGTGGCGGCATCCTATACTAAAACCCAAAACAAAACATCGTTAACAGGGTTGCCAAATTACAATTGACACGAGAGTTGTTAGTTGCTTGCTTCTTAATGACTTTTTGCGGCCAATTTGATTTGATAATTGACTAATGAGGAAGCTACTTTATTTTGTTAAATTCTAATTTGTTTACATTCTAAATACAGTACAACATATAGGCAGAGAAGCGTCGCACTGGAACACATTATGGCATCGCCGCTTCGACCGACCTAGACAAGCCTGTTGAATTAGCTTAGAGAGTATATTAGCCTCCATCTGGGTTAAGCCCCCAGAGCGTGACGTCACCATGATATTTAAAGTAAGCACTTTGTCCTTATTAGAGGGGTTATTGTTCCAATACATCTTATTAATGTGGTGAACTAGGCCATAATTTCAATGTCAATTACATTTCCTGAAAAACTCAAAAATTACAAAAAGCGTATTTACTTTTTATTACAAATCATCTGCATTACAAAGTGAAATATTGCTTACATACATTTGGTTCGATTATTATTTATTACTGCTAAATACTACTGTTCTGATCAAATTACAATTCGGATTAATTTACAATCATATATCTGGATTTCAACCGGATGAATATCAATTTCCGTGCCATTAAACCAGTTCTAGTAAACTGAAAAGTTTTCCATACTGTTCATTAGTGGAGATTAATTATATTTCGCAGACGAAATTGAAAAGCTAATTTCATATATTCATAATTCAAGGCAACGTTTCACATTAAAGGGGATGCATAAATCCACCCCGCACTCGCAGTATAATTTCATAACCACAGTCAGATTTAATGCTGTCATAATATTAAAATACAAGCGAGATTTTATGGGCACTTAATATTTTACATATATTTCCATAATCGCACAATTTTGATCTTTCCTTGCAGGTGATAGCGATATTTTCAGATACCATTTTCCAAAACATGATTACTGCAAAATATTGGGTTGATCCGTAAGTTGTTTGCACCAGTTTTGGTTTCTCAGACCAGAGAAGAAATTTCTATGATTCACATATATAGTCGTTGTTATCGATGGATACCATGATAATAGATATACCAAGTCCATAGAGAGACCTAGGCGTTTGGGGCAGATATCTTAGATGTTCTTTTCGGCGGGCAGTAGCAGTAGTAATCAATATTATCGTGAATATTTTTGTTCTTTCGATTTCGATTTTAACAATAAAGCAAGCTGAATATGATATCGATGTATGGATTGTCAACAAAGCTATTTCCTTGTGTTCCGCCAGAAGCAGATCTGTTAGTTCTGGCGACAAACATCACCATGTCACCAAATCAATATTTACATTCGCAAAACTTGGGAGAAGGAAAACTGTGTACCTCAAACAGTTTGAAACACAAAGACTGATGAACATATCTTATTTATATATACGTTTAGTGGATGTAATACGACATCGTCTACAATCAATCAAGGAGTAGCTTAACTTCATTCCCTTGTCCACAGAAACGCCATTACTCATATTTTCAAGCATCGTAATGCAAAACAAGAAAATACTGTATGTGTTTCGTTGCCTTATAAAGTTAAGAAAGTCTGGATGAAATCAAGGATAAGAGCAAATCCAAGATTTGCCACCAACAAATGACGTTGCACGGCATCGGTCATACAGAACATACCACGAAGTGTAAATGTGCCATGGATTTCAGAACAGAAGAGATGCGGCGGAGCAAGGGCCTGCAGAAGTTCTAGATTCAAGTGATCCACAGCTTGTCAATTATGTGATTGCAATGGTAAATCATGCGAGAATGCACCAGAGGATCGCATCGACATCGAAGATATAAATAATAATAATAATAATATTTTATTAATTGCCCGACATAAAAAAAATCCATTTAGAGGACAACTTAAAAGAATAATTACAGTGATAATTACAGTGGCTTACAATAGAATAAATAATGAAACTTGAGGCTATACAAAATTATTCTTTATAAGAGTCTTTATTGGTATAAATAAATGAATTAATAAATAAATTACTTAATTAGTATTAATATTAGAATTAATTAAAATAAATGAATTAGTGTTATTTATGGGGCAAAAATGCATTGGACCTTTTTAATAGCTCTGTTATACTACAGTTGTTAATATCAGATACATGACTAATATCATTATAATTGGAACACATCAGAGGAATCGACAGGCCAATATTGGTTCTACTTGTATAACAGTAAAAAGTCGGGTAATGTCGAGAATTGATTCTAGACATACGGGAATTTATTTGTGATGAGTTTATATAAAAATAATAGGGTGGCATTGATTCTACGATTTTCAAGAGATTCAATGTTGAATCGTAGCAGTAAGCTATTCTGATCGGGACCCCTGATTAGATATACACACACCATCAATTTTAAAAGCCATAAATTTTAAAAAGCGTCTTTGAATATTCTCTATAACCTTTTTTTGTATGGAATAATGAGGATACCATACCATCAACTTTTAAGTCGCCAGCACATAAAAGGTTATCGCTATTAAAAGTTATTTTCTCTGTCAAGTCATGTATGTGTTATGTAAATAAGAGTGGGCCTAGATTGGAACCTTGCGGTACTCCTGAGGTTGCAACATGCCGACTAGAACTAATGCCGTTATAACTGACAAACTGAGACCTATTATACAAGTAGAAGGTAAATAGCCTGACTAGCGAACTGCTGCATCCATACATTGAGAGCTTACTTAACAAAATACCATGATCAACTTTATCAAAAGCCTTGGAAAAGTCTGTGCATATAACGTCGACTTGGTTTCGTTCATCCGTGGATCTGCGATGAATTGCTTTATAATTACTAAGTTAGATATAGTTGACCTTTTCTCTATAAACCCGTGCTGCGAAACTGAGATGAAGGGTTTAATTTGCCAGTAAATTTGTTGTACACAGACATTTCAAACACTTTCGAAATATTGCATAAAATGGAAATGGGTCTGTAGTTACTAACGTCAGCAGAGGTGTTACATTTTAATATAGGAAACACCCTTGCTAACTTCCAGCAATCAGGAAATTTGCTGTCTCTTGGATGATGTTAAATATTTTTAGTAGGGTAATAGCAAAAATTCTGGCACAGTCCCTAACAATAATACTAGGGATAAGGTCATGACCTGCAGTGAATAAAGTGAATAAGTGAATAAAGTAAAACATGTCTAGATTAGTTGATTGTTGATTGAGTAGCAACATCTTAGGGGTACCTGTTTAAGTTGTCCAGTATACTTGATCAGGGATGTTGTTTACAAGAGTGAAAACTTCGGTTAAGTCCAGCGCAAACAGATCTGCTTTTTCACGATTACTCCTGGCCCATGGTCCTGTATTTGATTGTTTTTTTATTGATTGATTTGGTTGATTTGATTGATTCTTTTTAAACGTATAAGAGTCAGTTTTCTTCGCATAAAATATAAAATCGGTGAAAATTAGAAAAAAATCTTGTTGGAAACACTATTTTGTGTAACGAGCAGATTTCTGCAGAACGAGCTATAGCGAGTTTGTTAACAGCGATCTTTGTTAACGTCGACAACGATTTTTTATTACAGCCTACACCGAAACAACATAAAAAGCGATTTACCCACCCTTTCACAGGGTTGACTGAAATCAAATATATAATCACGAAAAGTTTCTCTTATACCAAAGACATCAAATATTGTTTCCATATATCCTTTTAGTTGATTTGTTGATATAGATAATAGGTTTCAAATCTAAAAGCAAAACCCATCAATACCAGATAAATTATCGATTACTAGGACGAACGCGTCATTACTCTTACACGTGCTTTATACATTTAAAGGGCTGTTTTTATTGGCATTTCTTAACCATTTCATCAGTCTCTCAAATCTCGCTTAATAAAAATATGTCTTAATATAAGTGGCGAGATAATTAACATTGACGTCATTGCAATCATTATTAACTTGTCAATACTCGAAAAATTATTCTCGATACAGAACAACGATTCGTAAATATTATATCAATTACGTATTATATAAATACTGGTAGAAAGTTTTTTCCTTTAAGCAATTTGCGATATATAAATGCACATAGGAAAAGCTCTTTTAATATTCATGTAAAGTCGTAGCGAGCTTTAACAAATATGAACTAGTAATGAAATTTTAAGTGCGTTATATTTAGTTTACAAAGTTTCTGATAGTCTGAAGACATATATTTATTTACAGTGAACTAACTGAACGTATGCATATATCCATGTATGAATAAAATATGCTCAACTCCTGACTTAGTTACTTTGTAAACTAAACACATTTCAACGTATACGATTAAATAAAATTATAATTCGCAAACATTAGCAGTAAAGTTGTTCGAAATAAATTTGTACCATTATTTATTCGAATTACACGTGTCAGATTTTATCGCGTAATATTGCTTCTCGAAGCTCGAAATCAGGCTTCTATATTAAAATATATAGAATATTAAAATATGGCTTTTTGATATTATATACATCACCATTTAGTTCGATCTGATACATCAAACATTATGTAATTAATATTGATTTCAATATTCATTTACAGTGAAATTGATATACGAATAAAAAGTATCACATATTACGCTACTTTAGTGTTTAACCATCCAATAATAAATATATATTTATAAAATTTATGCCACTGAATTTGACCCAAACATTTTATATCACCATATTGTTAGATCTTGGTTGTTAGGCAGAAAAAGCATCTGTTTGACGTTGCCTTAAATTCGACCAACGAGCGCGAAAATAATTATAAATCTATCATTATATCTATTTACTATTTCTGAAAAAGTTTGAGAAATTAAATCAGCGGGAGCAATGCCATGATTACTCAAAATTTACCGACAATTTTCATGAGACACGTTGCCTTTAATTCCAAATATTATTATATTGTTATAATATAATTTATATAATTATATTTAAAGTAGGTTGCTTTAAGTTCCAGAAAAATAAAAATTAAAATGTTAGATAATGTTTCAATGAAGAAATTTCCTAGGATCTTCCAAAAAATAACCGCCAAGGTTATTTCTCTAAGGTTATTTAAGGTACTACTCATTTTTTAAATTTTTTAAACTCATTTTTTAAACTTTTATTTTATACCGCATATCCGCGTGTATTGGTGCGAATGTTTGCAGTAAAATAATTTCTAAACTTTTTGAATTTGGCGCCACGAATTGTGATATAAAATGGCTGCCTTGGCCAGACTCTCATTGAAGGGTCTCAAATAATACAAATAATTTTTCGCCACATTTCCGACAAAATATGTTATTCAACTCGCAATTAATGGCAATTATTCACTTGGGCGATATGCGCCACTCGCCTTCGGTCGTCCTGCATTAATAATGACATACTGGCTTAATCATTAATTGCTCGTTGTTTAATGAAAAAATAATTTCTCGTTCATAATGAAAATTATTCGTTAATTAACGAAATCATCAACTCCATTTTGCTCATGTTTAAATTTACTACGTTACCAAATTATAAAGCATATGAGTACGTCACCAACTCGTTACATTAACGTTTCCTCAGAATTTATCTTGTTTTCGTTTGGTACACGAAAATGCAACTGTACCTAATTACCTCACTAGCAGCGAATAGCGAATTATTTTTAATATGTCAGATGTAGTGAGGAAGACTCGTTTTAAACATCATCCCACTTAATTATAAATACGTTGCTATTTCCAACATAAACACACTATCATGCGAAATTGCAGTAAGTTCGCAATGCCACATAGGTCATACAATCTCGGCTTATCCAGGTGTTAACGGCTTATAACGTTCATACACTGTTCGAGAAATGAATATTTGATATGCCTATCAAGCTCTTGTGGATTTTGTAATATGGCCTATAATTTACTGCTTTTTATGTAATGTATTCACCATATACGTTGAGTTATTAATATTAATAACATGCTGTATGGTATAATTGGTAGCAGGCATATTATTTTATAGACGATGTAACCGAAATTTCCATAATATATAGGCTTTTCCTGAAAAATCAATAAAAACAGATCATTCGGCATTTTTCTAAAACCCCTGGGCCGCGATCCGGCCCTTCACCAGCCTCAATCCGGCCCGCGCGAGATTCAGAAAATTCAAGTAACGATATCAATTCAAATCGATAAATGATATTATTAAGCGTACGCCACAGCTCGAGTCAGAAATAATCGTTAGAAATAGACAAACAAATAAACATTCGGGAAGTCGCTCGTGCACTTGAAGCACTTTCGTACGATCGAGAATATTCTAGTTGCTTATTTGGGGAATATATAAACCGCTCAGCCCGCGTGTCATCTCATTACTTCCTAACAACTGATGAAGTTCGCATCGCATATTCGCGTACGATCAAGAGTGCGACGCGGGAAATATTCAAGCAAATTCTATAAACATATCTGGTTTAAGAAAGCGGAAAGTAGACACAGAATGTCGTCAATTCCAAGACAAATGGACTGATGATACTTTTTTATCTTGCACAGCGGTAAACCTATGTCTAAAATCTTATCTTTATCTTTACGAAAGAGTTACTTGTATCTTGTTTCAATCGATTTAAATGAAACGTGATATCTGCATTCAAACATATTTTGATTTTACTAAAATGTGCTTACTTTGTGTGCACTCAGCCAAAGTATATAGTATTATTCGAATATCTGCCTTATCTTGGTTCATTCTTGGTATTCAAAGCATCCAGATTTATTCCTAATTTTTATTTAAAAATGAGGGATTCCTCAAAAAAACAACTTTTTGTGGATCTTGGAAGTCTCCTGCTATAATAGATTGTTCGTTAGTATTTTTTACCATTTGGTAATAGAAATTTTGCAATGAATACTAACAGTGCTCGTTTATTATCTGTAATTTATAAAAAAATCCCTGAATTTTGGTACTTTTCTTGAAACAATTATATTAAATTCGATAATTGACTTGGAGTCTCCGCGTCTTATCCTTTCAATAAATTTTAAGTAGTATTAGGCTTATGACTGTCAAAAACAATAGTTATTCGGTTCGCGTTGTTTGCTTGTCTTGCTCCTATACGATTTTATTTTTGCAATTACCATTTTAATTTCATAAATCTTTAAAAAACTTAATTTTAGAGGCAAATATAATTGATAGTACGCTGGCGGCCATTTGAAAGTGCATGATTTTTTTTGATATTGTAATGTGATCTTTTTATATTTCATTTTGACACTTATTAGAAACTTCAAACAAATGTCAGTAATTAACTCCGTAATTTACAAACCACGTTATTAGTTTTCAAGTTTTAAAATGCCGCGGTTAACTGAAGCGGAAAAAATGCGAGTTGTTACATTGCTAGAAAATGATTGGTCATTACAGGCAGTTGCAGATGAGCTAAATGTGAGTAAGAGTTGTATATTCAAACTCAAACAAAAATGGAATGCAGTAGGAAACGTTCGCTACGTCCACGGCGGAGGGCGTCGTAAAATAAGCACTGTGGAGCAAGACAACCTCTTCCTGGACCATCTTAGAACGAATCCCTTTCAAACAGCAGTGACAGCCTGTTTCGAAACGGAGTTTCCTGGATCTGTGAGGTCTGCAAGGCGGCGGGTGAAGGGTTCAGAGTTACGAAATTATGCGGCAGCAAAGAAGGTATTTTTGGAGTCAAGGCATAAAGAACAACGTCTTAATTTTGCGAACTAGTTTGTCGGTAGGTCCCACGACTTTTGGAATAATGTCATATTTTCCGACGAAAAGGTCTTTCAGTCATATCATGATGGTTCCATCCGCGTCTACCGACCTCAGAATTCGAGGTATGAAGAGAGGTATATTAAACCTACCGACCGGAGTGGACGTTTTTCCATCAATGTTTGGGCATGGATAAGTTCCCTAGGTCCCGGTGTTTGCTGGAGGATAGGAGAGCGCCTTACCGGACAGAGTCACATATGCATATTGGACAATATTATGCTGCCGTCCGTCACTATGTTGTATTCTCAGAATGTTATTTTCCAGCAAGATAATTGCTCAATTCATACATCAAGAATTTTAACTAACTGGATTAATGAACACAACATAAACGTGCTACCTTGGCCCTCAAAGTCCCCCGACCTAAACCCAATTGAAAATGCATGGTCGATGATTGTTAAGAATATTTATAATAGACCTGGTAATAGACATTTCCGCCCAGCAAATGCCGAAAAATTGTGGGGAACAATTGAAAATGCTTGGGACAATATCAACGTAGATTACACGAGGACACTTGTTTCATCAATGAGACGTCGATTGCAAGGTGTAATAGACTCAAATGGCGCCTGGACGAAATATTAATTTTATACAGACCTACTCGCGTTGGAATTGTAGTTTTAATTTACTTAATTTTTATAATTTAGTTTATTTTGAACATTTTTGGGACGTTCTTAGTTAATTTGGAATTCTTTTGATAAAATATACTATAATATAAATATAATAATGCACTTTTTAATTTTGATAAGTAATAATTAGACAATTGTGAATGTCATAATGACACATCACATGAATCTCAAATTTCAGTCAGTTTTGCAAAGATCATATAAGAAATCATATACGAAATCTGATATAAGAGTCGTGCACTTTCAAATGGCCGCCAGAGTAGTTACCTTGTCATCACAAATTAGAGGATTTTTATATTATATAATTATATAATTTTATATATTTCATTTCAAAATATAGTTTTTCATTTTAGGTTGACAGTAACGCGATACACTACCACATAGTAGACAAAACATCGATTAATAAGTAGTATAGAGTACAATATAGTAATTCAAGCATAGATGACTCAAAAAAACTGTGCCATTTAGGATATATGATTTTTTTTAAAACTTTTTCTTAGTATTAACTACATTTTGTTCGCTGAAAATACGCAAAAAATTCTGAAATAAAAATCTGTGTCAATTACTTGAAATTTCACTACAAGAAACACAAACGGGCACATTCTGATTTTCCTGCAAATTAATTCATACATTTTTGGTTAGTAAAAAGTGTCACTAGAAGTACTTAGGTCTTAGCGTTACAGTAAAAAAAATCAAGTCGATATCTCCAGTAGTTATCGAAATATTGAGTGTTATGCAAAAAAAAACGTTAATTTTCCTTAATTTTGTAATTTTTTACTTTTTTATCAATAAAAAAGTTTGGTACCGACCAAAAAAGACGTAAATAGCAATTTTATATAGCTAATGACATACGCAATAAGAATATATTGGTGTCATCTGGTTCTACGCTGATAAAACTACATTCTTCTGGTTCTACGCTGTTTGTTGTGCAGTGAAACAATTTCTGTTTTAAAAGAATACAATATGAAGCGACATTACTCCAGCAAGCATTTCAGTCAGTATAATTTACTCACAGGCCAGTTACCGATTTAGGGAAATATAGGGACAGTTTGTTAAAGAGTGCTAGGTAGATGTTCCAGAATTTTGTGCCCAGAAAGGAGGAAGAGTTTGAGAAAGTGAGCTTATCGCGACGTACAATGTTGTTCGACGTATATATATGATGGCTAGTGAGATCAAAACAACATTGACCGATAGATTGGCTGATTTTCAAGCATTTCCGATTGCTTTGGATGAGAGTACAGATTTATCTGACACAGCTCAGTTAGCTATTTTTATACTAGGTTTTGATGAAGAATTTGCAGTGACAGAGGAGGAATTACTGGCTTTACTACTGGAAAAGATATTTTTACAGACGTGCAAAGTACTTTTGGGCAATATAGTTTGCAATGGTGTAAACTAATTGCAGTTTTCACAGCTGGTGCACCTTCAATGGTCGGTTCACGAACAGGTTTTATAGAAATTTTGAAGGAAAAAGCAACCCCTATGAATGTGCAAGAATGTGATTTAATACTTCTGCATTGCATTATTTATCAACAAAACTTGTGCTCTAAGGCCATTCGACTGAATTATGTTATGGATGTGGTAGTAAATACCATTAATTTCATTAGATCCCGCGGTCTTCCCCTGACATATTATTGCGAAGTAAGGTGGCTAAGCAAGGATAAAATGTGAAAAAGGTCTTATGAAATTAGAAAAGAAATAGCTGATTTTAGGTAAATGAAAGAGACCACATTACAAAAATTTGTGATCCATCTTGGCTCTGTGACTTGGCATTCCTGGTATACATCACAGGGCACTTAAACGACCTGAACTGGAAGCTTCAAAAACTAGGGCAATTGATAAATCAGCTGTTCAGTCATCTTAAGCTTTTCAAAACAAAATTCGCTTGTGGGAAACACAAATGAAAAGTAAAAACTGTTTCAATTTTTTAACATTATCCGGTCACGAAAACATTGAATACGGTCGCTATGCTGATGAACGGGAACTACTGTCAGAGCAATTCACTGATCGATTTTCCGATTTTAAGAATATGGATAGCACTTTCAATATTTTTGTTCTTCCACATTACAAATCACCTCCGCTTTACCTACAAATGGAATTGATCGAGCTTCAAGAAGACTCATATTTGAAGTCTATATTTGAAGATGTGGAACTAAGCGCATTTTACAGAACATACCTTTCCAAAAGTATCCACACCTGAGAGTTAAAAGAGCATGAGAGTATAAATATGAGCATGACAGAAACATGATATTCAGGCCATTTATTACCAATGAAATTCCCAAAAAGCGCTTTGAAAACCGTATTTTGATATTCCATATTATTCAGAAGATGCATCCAAAGTAAATTTTGAATTATTCTAACCTATTGGCCAGCAGGGTAGTTACAAAGATCTAAGCTCCTGGGACAATCACAAGAAGGCTTTAAAATAGTACCTATATGTATATAGTATCTATATGATTTTTCATTCCATTTACATGGTGTACTTGATGGCGCGACTATGACAACAGTCTTCAGGTCACAGTCTTGAGAGACTTTCGTTTCCCCTATAATATTACTCTGATCTTCTGAGGCCTTAAATTACGACGCCAACTCGCGCTTTTATTAATTTTAATTCATTTGGTACATGAGAAGTATTTCCTTCCGAGATTATTATTTGATGTTTTCAAGTAAACGATTACGATTGCTGTTGAGCGAGTTATTTGTTTTTGCTAGGGGACAATTAATATATTGCTTAGGGTTGTTATTATTAAATTCTCTTAATCTTAATTAATTGCGAACATTATTATATATATCTACTGATATTGCTGACTCATTTCACGTGAGCGAAATTTATAGCTATGTATGTATAGAGGTAGGCCTATATTTTCATCGAGAAACTGTAATATGGGTAGGAAAAACTCCATAATCAGGTAAAAGCTTTTACTATCTCAAAGAACTATATTACTCAACAGTTATATAACTACCAGCAATAACACGATGAATGATATAAAATATCTATCATGACCATTTTATGTTGCCATTAAGACAAAGTGTAATTGCCCTAATGGTAACTTGTGTTGCACGAAATCCATAATCGTAATATGGAGTAAAAGCCCATCGTCCATATGGCTTGAAAATGCTGCCAAACATACTCCAGTCCCCAGATACTTAAAATGGAGGTCCCTCGATCAATAGGTACGGCAAATGTGTTTTTTTAATATGTTGGTCGAGATGATTAGAAGATAACAATTCCAGGTTTCCATCATCCCCACCTTTGAGCTTGCTTAGGGAGAGGGAAAGAACAACCAAAAATCGGCACACTTTTTCCAGTTTTTGGGCTATAACGGCTTTGTTGTACTTTTTAGCTAAAAATCCTTCGTGTAAAAGTTGTAGAAGATAAAATTTTCTACAACATTGATATCGTCCCTTTTTTTGTATAACCGATAGCGACGAAGCTATGGAGCGCTGAATAAAGGGTCAAATCGTAACTTTGGCAAAATTTTCACATTCCACTGCAAAATCGTTAGCATCTGAATATGAGGTCATTTCAGTTGTGGACGAGGATATTGACTTGCTCCATCTGCTCATTGGTACTTCACATGAGACTAGCCACATTTACCTTCGCAAATCTTGCAGAGGAAATTCGATAGATGCATTTTACTCCTCAACATCTATTCCACTCATCAGACGTTCTCCTCTTCCACGCGATGAGTGGATGTGACACTACATCCAACATTTTCTGGTTTGGCAAGAATAAATTTTTCATGCTCTTCCAGAGGAAACACAATTTAGTAGAGATCGCCCAGGAATTCATGGATCCAGACTATCTCCAGTCCATCCCCTAGACATTGCCAGATTTCCCCTTAGACACTGCCTCGCCGTCTCTAGTCTAGTGATTGGTAGTGTTGAAGGACCAGGCACAAGGATTCTCAGGCTGGCTGGCTTCTTGGCCAGTTTGTCAGCTTCTTTATTGCCGATGCATTGTGATTGTCCTTTGACCCGGCATAGGCAGATGTTATTCATCTGACAGGCTCTCACAAATGCTTGGTAGTTCAGTCATTGGGGATTAGAAAGGGGCCTGGGAAAAAATCGGGAAGTTTTGAAATTTTGTAGGATTGAAGATTTGGGTGTTCAGCACCAATTCACAAAATGCACAATTCGAGACGTGTCGCTTTGCCAATATCTCGGAAACTATGTGTTTTTCGAAGAAATACGTAGAAAGCAAAATTAAAGAGAATACAATTTCCTACAAAAAATATAATAGGGAAATTTTCTCTAAAGTTAACCGTTTAGGCATAAGAGCTCAATTTATGACAACATATTTCGTTAACTTCTATGAACTGCTTTATATATCTACATAATATGCGTATATATTTGTCTCTTATAATAAAACGGCCTATTCAAATGAATTCTCGTAATATTTTCAGCTTATGATTTTCGTATGTTGAAACGACTTTGGATTGTGATTAATTCACAGTGTCATGGATTGTGATTAATAAATTTACAGGGATTTTGTGCCTAAACGGTTGACTTTAGCGAACATTTTCATAGAACCTTTTTTGTGGAAAATTTTATACTTCGTATTTTTTCGAAAAACGCATAGTTTTCGAGATATTTGCAAAAAATCGATTTTGGCCGCCATCTTGGTAAGATGGCCACTATTTAATGCTTACGGAGATTAGTGAGTTTAGTTCTTATTATAGTACTTAGTTTAATTTTAACTTGAGGTACCTAATGATTTAAAAACATACATCAATAATTTCATTGCAGTTCCCATAATCCGCATAAGTCTCATCGAACCTAATTTTTGAACAATGGTACCAGGCTGCGCATGTAATATTTCAACACAAATAATCTGCATGTGGCTATTAAAGGTAAGAATACCAGTAGGTACGTCGACTGCCAACAAAACGGAACTTTGTTTCTACCTTACGCGCACCTGTTCTACATTAGATATAGAACCTCGATCGGTTACTATCGATGGCCGATAGCGAAATGCAGGAAAAGCAAAGAGAGCAAGCAGAAAGTGGCAGTGTTTCGCCTGCGGCCTACAGGCGTGGCTGATCTTACGTATGTATTTATATGTACAGGAACTAAGGCCTAGTTTCAAGATACCTATAAACATGAGCTGAACTGAGTAGACATAAATAATAGATAATTATTTTTTAAGGAATATTACAAAAGTCACTATGCAATATTAATTGTCATTCTGAATAATTTATTTTCTGCCTTTGTATGTATCTTCATTGTTATGTTTTTTATGAACGTTTTCGAAAGAATTTTGTTAATAACTTTTTATGATTCGTTATTGAACTTATTATTTAACTTATTGGAAGAAAAATAAAAGTCTAATTTGTGTTCTCATGGTCAATATTTATATTACAAGCGAGTATAGATAGGTTTTATGTATTTTTTGTAATAATAGCCACTATGATAGATTCTCGGGTAATTCACTGTTTTTTATCTTCCTCTGATGAGTTGAAGTGGTCCTTACAGTGGAATATATCGACATAGAATATATACTAAATTAAGTACTTAATTGTCGCATTGCATATCGCTACCCTAATGCTTATTTGATTCACAGATAATTCCTTTAAAAATTGGGTTCTTAATATATCTGAATCACTTGGAGCCTAAAGATATGAAATAAATACGAATTCTTCCAAAAAAAAATTTAAAAGGAGTTTTAAATTCATTTTTGAGTCACATCCATTTTTGGGAAAATAGTGTCAGTTCTTATTTGATACACATTATTAACTTTTTCTATGTTTATTCCACATCCATCAAAATTTATTTCGAAACGCGGGTTTATTTGAGCCACCGTTATATGTTTTGATATGGAGAATGTTTTTTGTTTACCAATGTAATTTTTTTTACAAAAAAAGTTAACACTCGAAGTAGTTTCCACAAACACCAAAAGACCGTGAAATTCATCACCGTGAAATTTAAGCGTGAATAATCACGCTTCAATGATCGATTGCTAAGCAACGCGTAAAGCGGGCTATATGGTATAGATCTCTTGTCGCTATTCATACTATTTTTACATCTCATAATTTCTATGCTCCCAAATGCATCCAACTTTCCATTATTGGTCACATTTCTAACTAATCTTAAATCACTAATATCGATTCTATGATCGTTGTCAAAAGCATGTTGTGCAACACTATCTGTTCTTCCATATTTTAGATGAGCCATATGCTCTTTAAACCTGGTGTTAATTGATCGTTTTCGTAAATCCCCGACCTTTCATTTGGATCAATTTTATCCTTTGGATTGTATAGGAGTTGCTGTTATCACTCGACGATTGAATTGCTGTTATACCCACGTTTCTGAAGACCTTACTCAAATCACGAGTAAACCGGGGTTCGTACGGGATGGATACATATTGTGGAGTCTGTATATGATTTTGAAAGGTCGTAGAGTTACTTAAATTTACGCTTCCTAATTAGTCTTTCTATATCTACTCTAACTATATAGTCTAACTATATCTCTAGGATAACTATTATTCACAGCTATCCTACATTATCCTTAATTAACACTTTTTTTTGGAACCTTTCATAACTGAGAGGGAAATTTAGTAAACGATGGACAAGAAAATTAAAACTCACCATTTTGTGTTGATAGCAGTGGCATTAGAGATATATCTGACCGTACTGGTATCTTTCCTCTATATATCAAATTCTAACCCATTGTCATTATTTTTAATTACTTATTTATCTAAAAATGGGATTTATCTAAATTTTCCATTATTTTCTAGCTCATCTGTAAACTTTACAGAAGTGAAACGACTGTTTAATTGGAAATGAAGTTTGAAATGAAAGAAATGAAGGAATGAAGGAAAAAAAGTGGCAAGTTTTTAACTTGCACTGTGCTCAATAAATGGGACAACTTATTGTTGTATATAGCTTGAAGCTCTTACAGGGCTTTGTTCGAATGTTTTGGATATAGTCTAAGAGCCAGCCAAGAACGATACTTAAAAAACATTGATGTTTACAGCCCGCTGTCCCTTGTAAGAAAGACCCTTACAAGAAATTGCGAAAAGGAAAACGACCTTAAAAATAATTCAATTACAAAAGCACAATATTTTCAGTTACTCATCTAGGGCAGATAATTTAAACTTCAATCAAATTCCATATACACAAATAAAGATCATCACTTCAAAAACAGTCAATGTGTACGATATAACTTAACACGGAAGATTAAGGAAGATACTGTAAATAGCATCAGAGCAATAGCGTCCAGAAGAAGCAAACAAGAGTTATCACATAATTTGTTTTCAAATATACCTCTATTAAAAGATAAACCCAATCAAACCCTTTTACCTAAAAAATCACATTCTTGGCATGGTACTTTATATTCCAGATATAGACAAGGAATTTTATAACGCGATATTTTTTAAATCATCTGCCTAGTAGTTTTATATATGACCTGATAGAAGATTTTGTTTAAAATTAATTATATATAATTAGAGACTGTTGATGGATATGTACCAAACAAGACTAAAAAACAACTGTTTTATTTGAGCCATATTCATTAAAATTACAAAAATGTAACACATTGATCCATATCCAAATTTATTTCTAAATTAAAAGAAAATTATCAGCAGCATTAAATTCACCTTGGCAAGGAATATTTTACCTCAAAATACTTTACCTCAAAACTTTGGTGCTGCTGTTTTTATCCATTTTATAGTTTGGGCCTGTAGAACAAATAAGAACTAGGGCAGCGATATTATTTTGCACAATGTTCAGTTATTATATTGACTAATTCCTAGGAATAAAACACTATATTGCGAAGCGGAAATTAAGTGCTAATGGTTTTATGACACAAATCTACCATATCTTTCTCAGGGTGTCTAAAAAATATGTTACTATTGACAACTTTGAAAAATAACCGTGTCACTTTAAAAAACACCTCATATATCATTAATGCATCCGAGAAAATCCCCATCTATCCATATATGGTGTACCTACCTATTATTTTTAGCGGTTTACAAATTATAAGTGTTTTTACTGGAAAGTGCCGCTATCGGTAAATAATTAAAAAAATTATAGTAACAGTGTGACATAAGCCCATGAAAACGTAGTTTAACAATATAAATAGTGACAGTTATTGCCTAAGAGTTAACGCCATTTTTGTACAAAATTTATGAAAGTGGACAATAATAGTTATTCAACGAGGGAAATTTTAAATTTGTTTTTTATCCAAGGCAGTGCCATAAAATAATAGTTCACTATCATTCGCTATCACTGGTCACTATCGTTCAATATCGTTCACTATCATTCAGACAAGGGTTCACGTTGACTAGGTATAACTTTCCAGAGTACGGGTAGTGAACTTGAGAACTTCCAAAAACTAGAGAACTTAATTATAACTACCTGCAATATATAGAAAATACTTCTGAGCACCCGTACTATATTTATTTAGAAATTGCATTCTTAATGAGATTTTTTGCTCTCTTTCATTTCCAAGCAGACTATAGAAACAATTCTGCAATTAAGGACGCTTTAACGTGAATTTCTTTTTACTTATCTAGCAACAAAACGCACGTACTCTCGCTGAAAAACCCTGGAAATTACCCACACTTAAATCTTGGATGTAGTTCATGCGCTACTGTTATTCCCACGTTGCTGATGTTTATATTCAACCGCAACTAATCCTTTGTTGTTTTTCTTATCTACACTTTGTCCATTAATATGCATCTATTGAAATTAGCCAGCTACCAGAGTCACGATTATACTACGTCACCATGTGTTTCTTCTATACGATGCATCAGAAAGAAAGTCGGGCATAACTCCAATCTACGACAATGAATGAATTAAATTCGTTAATATGCATTGAAATTTGCCTCCTCAGCTTGAATTTTTAATGAGTGAAATAGAATTATATTTTTTTTAGTATTGATCAATATTTAATTAGTTAAATTATATAAATATATGCAGTGGCGGCTCTTGGTCAATTTTTCGAGGGGTCAATTTCAAGAAAAACACGACATAATACGTAATCAATGCCAAAGGTGTGACAGCAACTTATTGGTTAAAAATAAGAGCATATATGACAATAAATATGTGTTAACAGTCTTACGTTTTAGTTCAATCCTTCTGGCTTTGGCACTCGCAAAATGATTGATCACTTCTTCATTGTAATTTACAATATTATTTATAAAGGTCTTCTAAATACTTAATATCCGCATATCCAGTCACTTAATTCATACATATTTTTGCGAAAATAACGATTTACTTCTGTATTTTTACTAGTTTGCGGAATTTTAAGTTCCGACAAAAGCCGACCACTGATCTTAAACTCAATTTTCTTGTCAAAGGTCAGCTCTTTGGCGGCTTTTAAAGTCTTAGTCCGCTAAACCACTATAGCTGCCTTTTTTGAAGTGAAAACTCTTTAGGCGCGCTCTGCACTTTTATTTTTGTGGGTGTTGAATGAGACTGGGCTGTCACGCGTCACGCTAGGTTACAGCGAGCTTTTAAAGCATTTCAAAGACCCTTATTGTGGTAAAAATAGTGTATACAACCTCCGTCGCCAGTGCGGTATCGAGTACACGCCCAAAACCCCGGAAAATCCGTAAAAAATTTCAAAAAATTTTGGCGTACACGTCAGTTCCTGACACGGGACCTACAAAAACGGACACAGGCCCTGAAAACAGCACCAAGAGATGTGTCCAAGGAGATGTGTGCAAACTTGCAAAGAAGAGACGTATCACTGAGCAAGGTACGTCCTTGCTCACTGATACCCCTCTTGATACCCTTCAACAACCAAGAAACTAAACATCACAGCTACAAAATTCACTGCAGAAATAAAAACGCAAAACAAGTACCACAAGTAAATTTGCCACGGCATGGCTGTTGACCCAAACCACGTCATACGCTACTCCAGAAAGCTAATCACCTAATGCAATTTAGATCGGGAATAAATTTAAAACAATGCGGTCATTCCTGGCTGCCAGCCCGATACGAAAACCAGTACCATCAAGGAGATACAAAGCGATGCGTCGGTAACGGTAATAACTAATAATGCGGAATGAGTAATCGGTCGAGTTTATACCCTTAGAATAGTTAGGATAATAAAGGGAAATTCCAAATTTAAAAGATCTTAAAAAAATATATTATTTTATTTAGGTATATCATTATTATGCTTCTGTTTGGAAATATATTTGGGGGTCATTGACCAAATGACCTAATGGAGGAGCCGCCACTGAATATATATATATATATATATATATATATATATATATATATATATATATATATATATATATATATATATATATATATATATATATATATATATATATATATATATATATATAATAATCATCACTATAATAATAGCTAGTGTATGCACCTAATTTGATTATCAAATGTTATGTAGCTTTTTAATTATTTATACTTAACCAAAATAAATGCCTCTCACTCTACAAAATCCCAACCTTAATTTCTAATTATTACGAATAAGTGACATGTAGTGACATTTTTGCGATATTATTTTTGCTATTCTATAAATATGATACTTAACCAAAGTTTAGAGATTATTTATTCTGTAAACTTTGGCTTGATTACCTAGTTTATTAATTATACTTATTGATATAAAAGTATTAGGCATATTTTACTTAAAAGAAGACTTATGAAAGTAAATCTTTAAAATGCGTTTCCTAATCACTGTGACAGAAAACTGTGGAAACCATCTCGGAACACAATATTCATGATGTGTGCTAACGTGTTAGAAATATGAAAAGAACTGTAAAATTAGAAATAACACATTGAAGGTTGAATTTTTGCTATTTATCCGAACCGATGATAATGTGTATTATCTTTGACTACTTGTTTATATTTATATGCGATATGTGTTGCGTTGCTTGGTCTAAATAAATGTAATAAAACAGAAGGTCATTTGTGACTACTACCATAAAGAAATATTATATTCTTTATCCTACCTACTATGTTAAGTTATTGTTCAGATAATGTTGACGGCAAATTATTTACAATACAGTTATAGCTGAAACTCGTTGTTATGAATAGTTATCCCCCATATTTGTATTACATATGCGTGATGCATATAATTATTTTTTAAATGCAAGCATAGTTTATTCTCATGCAGTTGGTATATTAAAAACAAACGTCCTTCTGAATAAATATATAACTAGCAACTTATCTAGGCTAATAGCATTTTATTTTCATATTTAATATATAAGTATAAATGCTCCATAAATTCGACGGTGTTTTAAATAGTCAATTAACGCGATGGCACACGAATAAGATAATTTGAAAAAATACGGTCGTATTTATTGCATGTTCCGCCATGGACAGCTGCTCTCCTTAATCATGCAATTTGTTACACCGATCCAGGTTTAATCTTAGTTGCGTAAACTTATATACGTGCGTTAGAAAAGTAACGGATAAATTCAATATTTCTCAAGACTGACGTTTCTATCTAAAATCCTCGGACACCTCGAATTTTGTTTTTAATTCCGCAAGATATATATACAATATATATATATATATATATATATATATATATATATATATATATATATATATATATTATATATTATATATATATATATATATATATATATATATATATATATATTATATATTATATATTATATATATATATATATATATATATATATATATATATATATATATATATATATATTATATATTATATATATATATATATATATATATATATATATATATATATATATATATATATATATATATATATATATATATATATATATATATATATATATATATATATATATATATATATATTATATATATATATATATATATATATATATATATATATATATATATATATATATATATATATATATATATATATATATATATATATATATATATATATATATATATATATATATATATATATATATATATATATATATATATATATATATATATATATATATATATATATATATATATATATATATATATATATATATATATATATATATATATATATATATATATATATATATAGATATATATATATATATATATATATATATATATATATATATATATAGATATATATATATATATATATATATATATATATATATATGTATATATATATATATATATATATATATATATATATATATATATATATATATATATATATATATAAGAATATGGCTCTGTAGGTGTCCGTATGTGACGCCATCGATAATTTTTTAAATGGCAACAATGTTGGGTGGGATTTTATTTTCGGACGAGGCGACGTTTTCCTTACATGGCGTTGTGAACAGGCAAAACTGCAGATACTGGGATAGTGACAGGCCAACTTGGGCAATTGAGTCTCACACTCAATATCCAAAAAATAAAAGTATGGGCGGGTATTATAGGAAGTAGGATTTTGCGGCCATATTTCTTTGAGGGAAATTTAACCGGAGACACTTATGAGGTATTTCCCGGGCGGTGTATTGGTCGAAGGGGGCCTATGGAATGGCCTGCTCGACCGCCTGATTTAACCCCATTGCATTTCTTCCTTTGAGGTTAATTGAAAGCTTAGTTTAGCGCCTCTTTTTTCATAAAATCCAAAACATTAGCAATTGCTTCTTGTGTTTGGCTGAGTTATTTGTCCATTACCAATAAGTGACCTTATGCACACCTGAAATAAAGACCGATTAACAAATAAAGTAAAATTAAGTATCCTCACAAAAATTATTTACCTTTATATGGATTAGACTCCTGTCATATAACGAAAAACATTTAAAAACTATACTAGAACACAATCAGGCTACTTCACATATTGTTTTAAGGATATTAAGGTCACTAAGAAATAAAAATCAATAGGTATAAACAACTTGTTTAAAACAAAAACATGTTTGGGTGTGATTCAGGTCAGACGCCACTTTATCGTTAAACCATGCATACTTTTGCCGAGTTGGATTAAATTGGGTTACTGCGCCAGCTTATGGTACATTTTAGAAAAATACACTGTATCCTTTATTATTATGATTTGAACTATTTTGATACCATATTTTTTTCACGAATTATTTTAAATAGTTAATGCTTATTAAATAGTTAATGCATTCTCACATTCAGGCGTTCGAAAATGTCGTCGGCTGATGTTATCGCTACATAGTCATCATTATGAGCCATATGTGTTCTTAATTGTAGATATTTATCTCCGATGGTATTGGCAGGATATGCTATGCAAATTAGTTACTGAGAGCTGAAAATGCAGATGGGTCTGCGGTTCGCGATTAACGCACCTTTCGTGTCTTACATATTTTCATTGGAGCCGTTCTAGCCTATAACGAGAGTTGTCGAAAGCCATTTCGACGGTCTTTTGTATGGGAAGTGTTAGGGAGTTTGTCGTAAAAGTCTTCGGTTCTCCACATGATTTTCGCCGGGATAGAATAGTTCCCAGAAGGCGGTAAGAAAGTGTAATTGGTATTAAAAGAACACATCTCGCAAGGTCAAAAAAAGCAGCTTTGTGTAAAATATTAATAAAATCAAAAGTATGTACCTACAATATGAGTGTATTCTTGATTATTATTTGAGGCGGATCTCTTGTAATTTCTGTAATATATCCTGTAATATCTCTGGATCCTGGAATACCTTATTCAGTGTTTGTAAACCACGTGACCTTGCTTTATGCAGTTATTAGGTAACTTATTATGCTTATAATACTAGGAAAATCATTAGTAAAATCACACTAGTACACTAGTGAAATTACATAGTAACATTATTATTATATTATATATTATTTACATTTTTACATTATGTCATTATATAGTAACATGACGGGGACAGTGGTCGAGCTGTTTAGCTCGCTAGCTTTGCGGCTCAATCATCTAGCAGCAATGTTGGTTCAATGCTTGTCGATATATGTTATCCACACGGAGGTATTCTGCTATCCACCGGTGTGGATTTCTGCGTTTGCGTAACTGGCATGGTCCTTGCGGCAAATGGTTTCCAAAAATAAGACGGGCCAATTCATCGCAACTGCATCAACGTTCTCGGCACACGGCAGATACGATCAACTTACTAATCGAAAACATATTTGTTATATGCACGGCTAAGGAATCGCAAACCTGACTGAATATCACTTACCATTTATGATCTAATAAACCATTTAACCATACCAAATTATGTTCGTTTTATATTATTTTACTTATATGCTGTTTGTTTTCGACACTCTCCGATGGTTGCAAGGATTACGAGATCTGTGAATTTTATTGTCAAATCTCTCAAATCATTTTGCATAATCACAATATTTCTTTGTAGTCTTCTTTATATGTAAAAGTAAAGGTAATAGTCCAAGAGCTGGCGACACTCAACCCGTGCTGATTCCATTGTGGACAAAAATATTACGGAATGTATTAATAACATTAT